>PVIU01004117.1:0-132321 GCA_004026605.1 Ondatra zibethicus
GTATGAAGTAAATGGGAAAAGAGTGGTAGGTGTAGGAAGCTTTCATCCATAGTCTTTTTTTTTTTTTAAGTTTTGGGGACATGATCTATGTAATTCTGGCTGAGCTGAAACTTACTATACAGATCAGGCTGGCCTTGAACTTGTAGCCATTCTCCTGCCTGTGGTTCTCATGTTCTGAACCAATAACATTTAAAAATACAAATGAAATGCTTCCTATAAAGACTGCATAAAATGCACAAGTTGATTTGTTAAGATTTGAGAGTCTGAAACTCGGGTCATTTTCCTAAGCCGTAGGAATAACCCTGCTGTTTGGCTTGCAAGTCCTTCCTGTGAGGGAGAAGTTTAAGTCCTATCTATCCACAAGCTCTCCCTTTTCACAGGCCCTAGCCCAGGTGCTCACACGACAGCAGTGATGACAGTGGCCCAGGAAAGTTGAGATCCTTAATCCTAAATCCCAGGATGGAACACTTGGCACGCTCCAGCTCGGATGTTCATGTCCTGCCACCTCATGTGAGTGAACATGGACACCGGAGCACCCAGGCCTGAGGGTACAACTTACAGGCCTCCTCTGTCAGGTAGGAAGGGATCTTAGGCCAATTTCTTAAAGAGGAAACTGAGGCCCAGCTGGGGTATACAAGTGCTGCTGCCAGCTCATGAACTGGCCTCTCTATGACCTCTGTCTTCTCACAGCACCAGATCTCCTACACCAGGTCATGAGATCCTGTGGAAGGTGGGCACCTGAACACTGTGCTGATTGGATCTGGCTCATCTCAGGTTATTCAGCTCACTATGGGCAGGAAAGGAATCTGATTCCAGGTCTCCCACCTTCTAGGGCCATGATCCTTGCTAGGGGGAAGCCTTGGTACACAGCATTGACAAAGTCCATGCACTCCAAACCCTACTGTATAGAAGCACCCACACTGAAAAGAATTTGTACAAGACTGGTCCTCAGCAACACATAAGAGCCTACACTCAGCTATGTTTCTCTGACCTTGAATTTCTCCATCTCAGCAGCCACAGGAAGTCAGCAACAACCGGCAGCCTGGGAGCCAGCACCAACAGTCACACATTTGTTCTCAAAGGGAATTGTAAATAAAAAAAAGACAACAGCAGGTAAGAGAGATGCTGTAACTTTATAAAACTGTGATAGGACAGCAATATTTGATTAGATTTTTTTTCTGGCAAGTTTATAAAAAATCTGGAAAATGAGAAACATAACTTAATAAAATTAACAAAGAAACATTTCGATGAAATACATCTTTAGAAAGATGATGGAGGGCAACAGTGCACAGTGAAAGCAGCAGCAGCGTGGAAGAAGAGCTGGTTCTGTGGTGAGACGAAGCCTCCAGGGCCCATGGGAACCTGGGCTGAGTGGCGAGAGGGCAGGCAGTGGCCGTCAGAGGAAGGAAGGCTTCCCAATGAGCCCGGGCTGAGAGCTGCTGGCAGTGGGTGGAGGGGAACATAAGCCTCACGCAGCTCCTCTGGCAGGGCCTACAGGCCACATGGCAGTGATCCACAGCCAAATCCTAAAGACGCACCATTAGAAGACTGGTTCCTCCTCTGTCCATGTTCCCCACCTGAAGAGCCCAGTGGGCAGAAACTCAAGCTGTCAACCTGAGCATGGGTATCAAATATAGTGGGAAGAACCAAAAAACATAGACATACAAAGTATACGCAAGATGCTTCTCATATCATCTACACAAGGCAAAAACAAGACCACCTTGGAGCAGGCTGGAAACACCCTCAAATGTTCCTCAAATGAAAAGGACGTCCAAAGGCTGCTGGGCGGATGCTTGACTACATTCTGAGGTAGTCTAACCATGACTTGCACAAGTAGCTGAGAATGATCACAAAGGGGGTGGCAGAAAAGTCACTAGAGAAAAGGAAAATACACCGCAGACGCCACTGAGACAACCAGAAGGTAGTCTAGGCTCAGGGTGGCTGATGGCAAGGCCCAAATGAACTCTGGGCACAAAAAGTCTTGGTTCTTCTTGCTGATTTATAGCAGTGTGGCAGGAGATAAGGGATCCGCTGAGGGATTTCCTGACCTGGAGCAGGGGCACTCCAAGATGAGATGTGCCAATCTTAAATGCCTAGTCCTCTGCTGCCCACTCATCACGCAGTGGTGACGAGCCAGGGAGCCTCAGCTTTGGGCAGAGAAGTCCCAGCACTCTTTTCAACTACTTCCCCCATAACTGGACACGTGTGGTGTCTGGGGGAGCAGCGCTACTGTTAGATCTGAACTTGAAAAACTGGAGGTCCCTGTACTTGAGGGAGCAATCTGACCCTATGCCATCACTAAATGGGCAATAACAGTGAAGAGCAAAGGTGGCTATCCTATTTTAATACTAATTCATGTTCTGTTTCTCTTCTGCCCCAGCATTTAGAATTCTAAAACAGGATGGAATGTTCTGAAGGTTAGTATTTTCTCTGTTTTCCACATTTCCGGGAACGCCTTCTAGGGCGGAGCTCACCAAAGTCTTCAACTTCGTTTTCATATTCCTCTTCCTGAACAATACCTAGTTAGGAAGCAAAAAAGCAAAACTCACGTGAAAATGGCAACTTCCTCTTCTACCACAGAACAGAGTTTAACATCCAGGTAAAACCTGATGTTTCTGAAATCACTGTTTTCGGGTAAAGAAATGAAGCTCTCTGCCACAGTGGCAGAGAACAGAACTTTCCACTGTGTACCAGTGTTGCTTCATAAGCAGAACCCAAGCAAACACCCTTCTCCAGTGTTAAAGCTTCACAGGTCGGCTCCTTGAGCTCATGTGACAGTTATCTCTTTTGAAATAATCACAAAGTCCTGGTACCCAGAAGGGACTACAGCATAGCAAAGACATTTGTACCAAGTTTCTCCAAGCTTTCCTCAGTTCTGGGGTCGGGGTTTTCCAGTAGCATCTGGAAGGGTCTTCAAGCAAGACAAAACACTCAGAGGAAGAAGAAATGCGGTGTGGCTCAATGGGGCAGCAGTTGGAAAGGGCAAGAGGGAAGAAATCTTGTATCACAGAAGTGTGACTCCTGCTAGGAAACCTGATAAACTCTCCACACGGTGGAGCCCTCTGCAACCCTCCTAGTCATTTGCTCAGGCTGGCCTATACTGGACACTTGATAGAGCCCCACTGGCTAACATGATAGACTCGCATAGGCAAACACTCCTACCAAGGGATGGCTTTACAGGACTACCTACCCTTGGGAGTTGTTGTGCTGAGTTTGAACCATGACTGAACATCTATAATAACTCATAAGCAAGTACAAGTCCAGAATAATGCCCTTCATCAGACGGAGAAATTCTATCACTAACGGTTTGGCAGATACTCCTGACATCACTGACAAACCCACCTGACACTCACCTGGAAGCCAGCAATACCAGAACCCACAAGATCCAAAGTATCACCTGTTCTAGAACAGGCCTTACCTTCATCTTTTAAGCGGAGCTCTGTCTTCTTTAGCCACTCCTGTGCGCTCTTGACCGACAGAGCCAGAATTTTGACCTGCTGAGTCATCACCTCCTCAGCTACAGAAACCAAAGAACAGAGGCTCTGAGTAAAGAGATAGCTTCAGGTATTAGAGCATTAAGCACTATGCCAATTCCCCCACATCCCAAAGCTGCCTCTGCCAGCACAAGCACAGGCTGCCTTAAATGCTAGGCCAGAGCCACAGTTGTGCATCTGCAGACTGCCAAAAGCAAAGCTTTCTGGGAAACTTGTATTCAAAAGGTCATTAAGCCCTAACATGGGGAAAGAGACTAAATACAGAACTTCTTCAATGTAACTTTGTTCATTTTATGCTAATTTCCAGTGCTGCTAAGAAACTGCCAATAAAGAAGCAAAGGGGAAACCTGACTGCAGAGCAGATGAGAGTGCTTACTATTACAGCTCACACTGAGCGCGACTCAAGGCTACCCCAAGAAGAGACCTGTGTTCTCAGTTCCTACCCTAGGGTTCAACATCTTGCTGATGCTCAGGAAAGATCAGTGGGTGAGTAATGCAAAGGCACCTCAAAGAGTTTTCTCACGACTTTAAACATTCCCTCTGTATCTGCTCCATAGCATCAGACAGCAAGCCACTTTCTCATCTGAAGTGCCCAGAGAAGCCATCTCAGCTTACACTATCACACATATTTAGCTAAGGATGGCCTCAACAGTGAGGTTTTGCTGGAATCTGAGAAGAGCCTTTTCTTGTCTTTCTGCTAATACTAACATCCCACCTCCACACCCTAAGTCAGCTGTAACTGAGCATCTGTCAGGCTTACCAGACCCTGGACCAATCCCCACGGGCTCTCACCTTCAGCCCAGGCCTTCCGCCTGTAGAGCTCTTCCACCAGATCTGAAACCCTTCTGATGTGCTCTTGCACCTTCCTCTGCAGCATGTGGCTTTGCTCCTTGGAGCCCAGGTGACCACGGATCCAGATGCTCTGCTCAATGTCCTGCACCACTACTTTGCCTTCTTCGATAGCCGGGTCCACCTTTTCATGGAAAAATTCCAAATATTTCTGGTAGGCTGCTTGCTGCCTCCGGTGGCCTTCCAAGCGAATGTGCTGCTCATATGACTCACTGATTCTCTCTCGACCCTCTCTCCCTTCCAGCTCAGCCCTGGAAATGATCACAGCCTCTGATGCTCCCTCAAATGCTTTGCCAGGACTGAAGTAACTTTCAGAGCTGCGGGTGAACTTCACGCCACACAGGTCACACTGGGTCCTGTCTACGTCGGCCCTTTTGAAGTTCCCAGCCCTGAGCTCCCTAGCCTCCTCCCTGCTGTGCTCTGTCTGGATCCATCTTCTCCAGCTGATGCACAGTGACACCACCAGGCAGGCTCTGCGCAGCTTGCGCTGGATCAAGGCCTTTCGCTGCTTCTGGGAAAGGATGGCAGCCAGAAAATGATCTCGATCTTCCAGGGCCAACTCCTCTAATTCATGTGTCTCATCTTCACCAAAATCCCACTCTGGGTCAGCAAACTGGTCCACAGGGCCCATACAGAGCAAGCGGTTCAGTCTGACCTCTTCATGGCAGAGGCCACGGACCACAGTGCCTTTGGTATGCACACTGTCCCACCGCCAGTGACAATCCACCAAGTACTCTTCATCTCGCTCAAAGAGCAGGTCCTGCAGCGCCTCGGCCACAGACTTCACACTGACTGCCATCAGCACCCGCTGTACCACTTTCAGCAGCCTCTTGGGCACCTGGTCTGGCCAATTCACGCTCATCAACTGCAGCCTTGTCTCGATCTCCCGGAAACGGCGGTATAGAAGTGGCTTGCAGAAGGGCTGCAGGACTTCCTCCGCATTCACCAGCATCACCAAACACAGCACCAGTGTCCGTTCCGCCTCCCCTGAGATCACATAGTCTATTTCACTGAAGGCATCAAGCAAGACATTGAAGTTCATATTCTCGTAACCACAAAGCACCTTGACGAGGTAGGAGAGGTGGGACCGGAAGTCCCGGATGGCTCCGGCTACATCCTTTGGCTTGTACTCTTGGATGATGGAGAACACGTCCCCAGATTCCCTGTCCTTCTTGCTGAACAGGAACTCCCAAAAGTGCAAGAGTGCGATGTAGCTCTTGGGGAGGCACAAGACCGCATTCTTCCAGAGACGGGCCAGCACCACGCCACAGTGAACGAATTGCAACTCCAGCAGCACCACCGTGTTAGTAATGCTGGGGACCAGAGGCGCTTTGCATCTCCTAATGAGGACGTTCATGAAGCGGAAGAAGAGCCTCTTGTAGTCTTCAGGGTTCCTATGCACATAGAGCTGGTCCATGGAACTCTCCAGCAGCCTGATGAAGCACAGATAAGACTTCTCCACATTCTCATCTTCCCTGTTGGGCACTAACATGCCAAATTTCCCTTCAACACCTCTCATTCTGTAACTCCTGCCCTTGTTTCTGTCCTCTCTGTCAGACTCGAGGGCTTTCAGCTCCCGGTTGTAACTGTCCTCCTCCTGGTGAAGCAGCTTCTCAAAGTCCTCAGGGTAGCTGGAGGACAGTAGGAAAGCCTGCATGGCACTCAGCCACAGGTCTGTGGACTCCCTGCGGCTGTGTGCACTTTCTTTATGAAAAAGGTCCTGGATGTACTCTTTCAAGGCAAACCGGTAGGAGCGGAAGAACTTATAATTTGGTTTTAGGATTTCTCTGCATGCCATAGGGTTTTCAGACAGCACTCTCTGATGGAAATGCCGAGGGAAGAGGAGGTTTAGGAAGGATTTGCAAAGGCCATATGTGTCTAGAGACAAAATACAGTCTATTTCTTCAAGTTCTTCAGCTAAGACCTCAGGGAATACTCTCTTGGCTTCCAGAAGCAATCCGGTGATTGCCACCAGGTGCATTTTTGACTGAACCATGCACTTGGCCTCACAGCGCCTGAGGGGCCTGTGGAAATCCTCACACTTCTCATCCTCACATTTCAGACCCACAATAAATCTCATGCAGACCCCTGGGTAGGTCTTCCCCAGCAGGATCTGTGTGATCTGACACAGTCTGCTCAAGAGGTGCTTGTTCAGGGCTAACTTCACTTGATCAGTCACTATTAAGAAGTGATCTTTTGTTTTCTTCTCACTCAAGGTGAAATCCAGGTCAAAAATTATTCTTAATATAGGCCCAGGGTCATTCTGGGCTATCTGGCAATATTTGGCATCCACTTGAGAAATTCCAAAGAACTCAAAGCAAGATTTGACCATTTCCCTCTCAGCATTGTTTGTCACATTGTTAAGGGCCCTGACCAGGTTGAGAAGGACTTCCAAACCCCCTGGAGCCAGGGCCAGAACCTTCTGATGCTCAGACTTGCACTGGCTGGCTGCTTCATAGAGAGCTTCTACCACTCCTGCTGAGTGGTTGAGCATGTCAAACTTGATGAAGGCATCTCTAAGCTTCTGAAAGTCCCTGAGGATAATCCCTTGCAGGAACTGGGCCTCTGCGATGCCGGACAGCTGGCTAGTTTGATAGCAGAGATCAAGTACTTCTCTTAGAATAGCCTTTGTATGTTCTATGTCAGAATCTCTGGCCACATTGAGGCGGGCAACCCCCAGGAGACAGGAGGCCTGGAAGTCCTTGTCGGCAGTGAGCCTGGCAGCCTCCAGGAGGCAACCATGTTGCTTCATCAACAGGGCAGCCTCTTCTCTCCGACCCTCCCTGTTAAGCAATTCTGCCGCTTCTGCTAGGCGTTTCCGAGACTTCAGGAATACCAGCTGATCTTCTACGTCAAGCTTGGAAAGGACAGCCATCATCTCCTTGCTCTTATTTGCACTCAGGTACTTTGCAGCAGCTTCCAAGTAAAACTGACTGGCAGAATAGGAGAGTCTGGGAATGGGAAAGGTCTTGTTCTTTATCATTTCTTCATATCTGCAAAGACAGAGTATTGTAGGACATTTGTACACTGTGTGAATATGTGTTGCTGTGATTGGTGTAATAAAAAGCTGAATGGTCAATAGCTAGGCAGGAGAATACAGTCAGGACTCCAGGCAGAGAGAGAACTCTGGGAAGAAGAAAGGTGGAATCGTCAGCCAGATGTGAAGAAAGCAGGATGGGCAGTACAGATGAGGTAACAAGCCTCATACAAGAATGGAGATTTAAAAAATATAAGTTAATTTAAGTTATAAGAACTAGTTAGGAACAAGCCTAAGCTAAGGCTGAACTTTTATAATTAATAATAAGTCTCCATGTCAGTATTTGCAGGTTGGCGGGCCTGACAAAAAAGTACATATGTCAATTTGTTATCAGCAAAATAGAGAAGTCTCTCCAAAATGCAGTACAAAGCAACTTAAATAAAGCTCCCATGAGCAGATATTAGAGAAAAGACCTAAAGCTGTCTAGCACACAAACATTTCTAGAACTGTTTCACTGTTCAGGAAAGGTTTATGCACACTGAAAACCAAAACATAATGACCCTTTTGGGTCTCAGCTCTGACAAACATGACTGTGACACTGAAAAGGACACAGACCCTTTTGGGTCTCAGCTCTGACAAACATGACTGTGACACTGAAAAGGACACAGACCCTTTTGGGTCTCAGCTCTGACAAACATGACTGTGACACTGAAAAGGACACAGACCCTTTTGGGTCTCAGCTCTGACAAACATGACTGTGACACTGAAAAGGACACAGCAGTGGCTACGTAAACACAGCGCTAGAGCAGTCTTTGTTTTTATCTAGCTTGCAATTCTTCTCTTTTGTTCGGTGTGCATGATTGGAATCATGCTACACTAATAACGCTCTCAGGAACACTTGCACTCTGCTGACTAGCGTCAGTGTATCTATTATAAACACGCCAGGACACATCCTTCATCTTCAGTCCTCTCCTGTGATGATGGGTCAGAGCTAAGAACGAGGTTGAGAGGCAGAGTCCACTCTCAAGGAGCTCTGAGACTGCACTGAAGCAGCCTCTCATGTGAGGGAGATTGACAGGTCAGCCACTTCAGAAGCATCAGAGTACCTACCACAGCAGGTCATCCCCTGAGAGAAGGGAGAAGGCAGAAAAATACGAAGGAATAAAACCACCTACTTTTCTGCTGCAATAGCAGCTTCCTCGAAGAGCTCCTCTTGGCAGTACATCCTGAGTGCAAGGTCAAATTCCTGGATCTGCTCGAAGCACCGGAAGGCATCTTTGAAGCACTGGCTTCGCTTATAGAAATAGGCAGCGTCTCTTATCTACAACAATAAAGTTTTGCTTTTATTTAAAGTATTCTAGGCTTTCTTAATCTTAAAAAAACTAACACATGAATAGTAAAAGTGATTATGTATCTATTTCTTAGTATAGATAAGATAAAAACTAATTCCTTTTAAAATAAAGGGGGAAGTTAAATTCCAGGTCACATCATATACAAAGATGGAGTCTTGGTGGATTATAGATTTAAATACAGGGGCTAAAGAGATGGCTCAGCAGTTAACAACACTTGCTTGTCTTGCAAAGGACCCAGGTTCAATTCCCAGCACCTACACAGTAAGTCACAACCATCTGTACCTCCAGTCCCAGGGGATTCAATGTCCTCTGCTAGCCTCCTCCAACACTGCACATATGCAGTAAACATACATACATGCAGGCAAAACACCCATATACATAAAAAAATAAAAATTTCAAAGGTTTAGATACAAAAATTATTGAGAAAAATGTATGGGAATATCTGTGACCTGCAAGTAAAATGTTCCCAACAAAACCTAACAATTCAAATCTTAGGAGAAACGTTAATGAATTTTATGACTTGAAATCTGCTCCACAAAGGTCTCATGAAATAAAGCTAAGAAAAACAATGTTCAGGGCTAGAATACAGTTTGGTGATGGAGCACTTGCTTAAGATGTGTATGAAGCCCCAGGTTCAATTCCTGGCACTGGAAGTAGAGGAAACGAAGGAAGAGGGAGAAGAGGCAAGAAAGAAAACTAGTTTCAGCACTGAGAGCAGTACTGTCCAACGGCTCTCTATGAGAACAGATGTTTCTCATTACTGTGTGATCCAATCTGCTGGTCACTAACTCTCAATAGAGACCTTGATATATGGGGTACTGTAACCTAAAACCTGAAATTTAAATTTTATTTAATTTTAATTAATCTTAAGTAGCCATATATGGCAGTTCTAGAACATTTAAAAAAAAAAAAAGTCCTGTAGCTACAAAGTAAAGACTTTTGAAAAGAGAATTTTAAAGACACTCGAAGGCTATAAACCGCCATTTACAATAGAGAAATGTGAACAGCTGCAGTAACAATTAGAGGAGTGGAAATTTAACCTACAGTGAGACACATCTAGAGGCTTTCAAAAATAAGAATCTGCTAAACATGGTCAAGGACATAGGGAACACAGTATCTTTACATACAACATGGCATTGCCATTCTGGACAGCAAAGAGGTCATACCTAGTAAAATGAGATAGCAGTGTCTAAGGACCCAGGGCTGCAGGCCACTTCTAGCAATACATCACAAATGGGTACAGTAGTACTGACTCATGCTACACCACACCTGAACTTTCATCACTGGAGAAAGGGGGTAGTGATATAGAGAACACTCACTCTGCAATGCTACCATGGTCAGAGACACAGCCAGGGCTTAACATAAGAGGCAAGGTGGGAAAGCCAAAGCATAGAACAAGACAAGTTTAGACAAGTTTAAATTCCATGTGTATAGAAAACGCCACAATCTAGTCTTCAGCAATGCAAGCATGTGAGGCTGAGGTGAGGTTAAAGAGACAAGCGATACTTAGCTCCTTTCCCATGGCCAGTACTGGGAGGCAAAGGGGAAAGTGACAGGCAAGGCCTGTATCTTGTAGCCTCCTATTAGGGTTCTAGATGGTAACACCAAAGATTGGAGGGCAGAGACTAAAGAAACTGGAAAGTATAGAAACTATCTTAACTCCTAGAATGTAGACCATCTATTCCCACTAAAATGCATATCCCTGTTCTACTACATCTCCCAGATAAGCCACACCCCATAACAAACATGGAGCCAGGGCTGCAGCATTGGGAGGGAATGATCTCCTTCTTAGACACTGACATGGGGCCCACAACTCCAACTTCTCAATAGGTCTCATTCCCCATGCCCATTCTGACTTCAATATCCAGGGTGTGCTAGGGATCCTAGAAACTGTTACACTGATACACAGACACAGAAACCCATGTTCCAAATAGGGAATAGGAAACCTGGATAGAAAATACAACAGGTCACAGCCCCATGCTTTCTAGCACAGTTTTTGCAACTGCCAGACTGTTTTAAATTCTTACTGCTCCACAACTGATACCCTCACAAGGAACTGCGGGGCTAGGGAGATGGCTCGGTAGTTAAAGTGTGTGCTACACAAGCCTGAGGGCCAGAGTTCTGATCACCAGAGCCGGCTGAAATGTCCAGTGAGGGAGAGGCTTTGGAAAGGAAAGATGGAATCCCCAGAACAAGCTGGCAAGCAAAATGGCCATATCAGTGAGTTCTGGGTTTGATTCACTGACCTTGCCTCAAGGTGAAGGAGAGATGGAAGATGATTCCTGACATCACTTTTGGGCACAGGCAGACACACACACATACACGCACACACACACAAAACACACACACACACACACACACGGAAAAAAAAACAAAACAAAGGAACTGCTGAGAAAATGACCACAACTTGGCTGTCACAGCAATGCAATGTAGCTACGAACAATTTCTAACTGCTTACTTTCTTCTCCTGTTTTAATCTTGCCACAAACAAGCAGCCTTTTGTGGCCCACTGTCAGCTTGCTAACCAACTAAGGAGATGTGTTCCACACTAGCAGTTCTGCCCAACAGAGCTTTGAGTAATGATTCCATTCCAGAATGATGAGAATTCACAATATGACTAGTGACACTGAGGGTCAAGCTTTTAACTTTACTTTCTTTTAATTAACTTTCTGTCAAGTAGCTGCACATGACTGCAGGATTAGACCATGATGATCTAGGTAATTACTGGGAACACAGAAAACCCTCCACGTATACATACACCAAACTACTTAAGTGACTCCAGACTGTGAACCTAGGCAAAGAGAAAGCAAGAATATTTTAACATCCATCTGGTTTAGGTCTGTGACTTGGCTTCCCTATGGCCGACTTCAGGACTTGAAGTAACACAGATCTGGATAAACACACATACACACAGAGACACACAAACACATACAACACACTCTTGATCAAGTGGAGAAAGAAGGATCACAGATGACAGGGCCAGCCTCTCCTTCCTTCAAGGATTGGAGTCTCTTCCTGCCACAAGCAAAGACTGATGGCCCACCCCTCCATTTACTCAGATGAAGCCCCATTATTCAAGGAGCACCTTTGGGTTGGGGCCATACCTTTCCCAACCTCTCACACAACTGGGCAGAGAGCTGGAACTCCTTAGCATAGCTCAAACATTTAAGAGATAGCTTTGGCTCATTGCACTCCAAGTAAGTCTTAGCCAGTTCCAAATACTGCAGCTCCTTCTCCCTGGGGAAAAGGGAAAGAATCAGCATTGTCATGAAATGTGGCCAGTATATCCAATCTGACGCTCTCATGAGAGAGCATGAGAACCAATCCTAAAACACTTACTTGGGGCTGACTTTCTTTGACTTCATATTCAGGGCAGTGTAGTGGGCTAGGGCCAACTTCTCCTTCTCAACTGCATCTCCTTTCTGGTAACACTTAGCTGCAACCTGGAATAGGCCAAAGGTTTGATTCCCAGCAAGGTAACGGAGGTAACAGAACAAGAATTAATGCATGCATTATGTTGCTATGGACAGAGCCCTGTGTCTGGCCCAGCCCAATCTGACAGGGAAGAGCAGGAAAGTACAAGTGATTTAAAGAGAGGAGTCTCCAAAGACAGAGACCAGCAGTGGGACTAGCTAATACAACCCAAAGGTTTTATTAAGAAATAGTCAGTAGCCATGAAGAAAGTGAATACAACATATAGATTTATAGGCCACCACAACACCAACTCTGTTTAATCATCTAACAGCCACGTGCAGAAGGCATACCCCTCCTCACTGTATGTAGTAGCAACCTTAGTCAGAGCCATGGAGCAATGTGCCCAAAATTACCCAGCAGCTTTTCTGGGCTTTGACATGGTTGCTAGTTATAGTGGCAGCCTGTGTGCTGGTGGACAGCAGTGTAGACGTGGTGGCGTAGAAATGTAGTAGAGATGGCATCAGAGCACATAAGATCCTTGAAGCATGCAAACCTGTGTCAACAAACCTCTGACTATGAGGTGTGCAAAGGAGTGTCAAAGGTCTCCAAGCATAACCCAAATCCTGGCCAGCAGAAAAGCTGCTCTTCTGAAGCAGGAGGTCTTGCACTGTCTCAAAGCATGAGCTAAGAAGCAGGAGGCTCACACTGCACTAGCATTAGGTCTCAATGTTGGTATGGGAGACACTGAGTGGTACTTTGTGGTAAATCAAACAGAACAACCTCTCACACTCATGCTCTTTGCTCCTGTCCACCCGCATTCCCAGCTGGCCCTTTGCATGCACCGTGAGCTGGAATGGTCCCCTTTCCTTCCTCTGCCTATTTCACTTCATTTATTCTACAATCTCAGCCTAAGACCCTTTCTCGAAGAAGGCTTCCCTGACCTCCTGTGTCCAGGACAGGTGGCTCTGGGGACAGCTGGTTCTCATCTGTGACACCTGGAACGCTGAACTGTGCACTTGTCTATGTATCACTGTTATTCACCATCATATTTTTAGGATCTAAATATAATGTCTGACCCATAGCTCAACAATTATTTGCTGGATGAATGATCTTGCATGGTGGTTCTGACACATTCATTGACATGCAGCCAAAAACTCAATAAGCCACCTGAGTCCTGAAGTCCTTTAGCGGGGGTCAAAATAAAGTCGGGCGAGGAGAAGGCTTTTTATAACATTCTCATCTGTGCCGGCTCCCCTAAAAAAATTTTAGATTCAAACATTCAAAAAGTATTTTTAAAGGGATTAATAATTGGAAACCCATGGACAACACATATGGGCAACATCAATGATGTTCTGGAAGGAATGAAGAGTTAAGACTTCATATTATAATACTCTAGTCTGGTGCCCACACCTGCTGCTGCCCATCCTGCCTTGCCATTCCCTCCCTGCTGCCTCCCTCCACCCTGCCAAAAAATATTTTGGTTTTACAACAATAGCCAAATGTTCAGTGCTTCTTTCCAATTATAACAAGGATCAATAATGAATAATTTTGGGGCTCTATCAATTTCTACAGCTAAATATTGCATATTTTGAAAATAACCTTTCATACGTACCAAATCTATAACAGCATGTTTTTTTCTTCACCTCATTGCTAGAGATCACAATGTGATGTGCCAGAGCCCTCACACCTCTGACCTCTGCCACATTTCTTTGAATGTACTTTTGCTGCTTCTACCCCAGCATTAGTGAGTCTGTCTGTCTCCCTGTCCTTTAATGTGGGCTCTGACTTATCTAGCCAAGACAATTCATAGGAAGTGCCACAGGGCCAATTCTAAGAACAGGCCCTCCAGACTGACATATTTCTTTGAACGCTGGCATAATATGAACTAGCCCAAATTGATCTGCTGAAGGAACAGGGACAAGTTTTCCAAGAATCCTAGTGACCCCACACCCACTCCCCATTACCAGAGCCAGGAGGAACCAGTCAATCACCAGAAACAGAATACAACTGAATGGCAGCTAAGGGTAGACACACGAATTCCCCTAGCAGCTATTCCAGCAGCTATTTAGCTATTTAGCTGCTATTTAGCTATTTAGCTGATTCAAACTGCTAGCCCAGAGACCTGCGCAGACGACTTGTGATAAGCCCCTAAGTTTAGGTGGGGGTATTTGTTATAAGAAACCCAGATATGATTCCTTTTCTGTACACAGCAAACAAAACTTTTCTAGGAATTGAGGCTAAAGAAACTTGAGGTGCTCTGTCTCTGTCTATACCGCATGGTCTGTCTTTATTCAATTCTGACTTTCAATCCTAGGGTCTTCACGACTGTCTGGTTCCTTCACTCAGGCCTAGCTTACAGGCTCCAGCAATAAGAGTTGCTAGAGCAACAGAATGAGCCACACAGAGTCTGTTCAGACATGGAAGGGAAGCAGCAGACATCTTTCTGGGACACTTGAGAAGCTGGATCCCATCCGTTTGCAGAGAAGGAAAGAAAGCCATCTGCCAAAGCCAGCGCAGCTGCTTTCAGCTGTAGTCATGGGGACCCAGTCATCCAGGTGCCCAGCAGTCAGCTCCAAGAGCTGTAAGTTTCCTGAGTTCAGCCAGTGGTGGTAGATACTGTTGCTACCCACAGCATTCTCCTTCCTTTCTTGTCAAATCAAAAAATCTACTCTACATACAAGGCTTAAGCTGTCCCAGATGACTTTGCAGAGGTAAAAGGCGTGTGACCTAGTACTGACCAGGAGAAGCATGAGGAAGTCCACTGGGGACTTTTAATCTAAAAAGAGATCCTAAAGAAGCTAGTGCCTGCCCTCATTCCTGTGTGGGATGCTGCTGATAGTGGGGTGTCCAGAGCTGCTGAAGCAGACACTGTGTAGCTACAGAGGGGAACATCTCTAGCAAGCTGCAGCTGACGAAGGGAAGAAATAAAATAAGATTGGGACTGTGATGCTTTTGCTGAGTTGCAAAAGTCAATCATGGAAATAAATAGGAGGGCCCCTTGGCAGGGGACAGACCATGACACTCTATCTATCTATCTGCCAGCACTTTGCTGAAATGAAGGACTACCATGCCTGCACTGACTGGGAAGGGACAGGGCAGGGGGCTCTCCTCCTGTCAGGATAAACTCAGAAGTGGCACAATCACCACCACCTTCACTGTGTCCTAGTCACCAATGTGATAGTGGGAAACCTTCTCATGAGGTCTGCCAAGGCCAGCAGTCAACAGACATTCCTCACCCTTGCTTCTGGCCCCGGCTCCTTACCTTCCAGCACTGATGCTTGGCATAATAGTCTCCTTGTGTGATCCACTCACCAGGAGTTGAGGTCTTAACAAACATGCTATCGTCAAAGTCTAAAATGAAAGTGAAAAGTGAGCTTGTTTCTCTAGGCAGTAACCCTCTACTTATATCTGTTTGGCCTAAACTATATCCCCCAAAATTCATTTGCTGAATTCTTAATCTCTACTACTTCAAAATAGGGCTTTCTTTGGAGACCAGAGCTATACAATGAAGTCTTTAGGATAGGCCTTAAACCAGTCTCACAGTAAAAGATCAGGATATATACATCACATACACAAATACACACACACACACACACACACACACACACACACACACACACTCGCACATACACCACAGTTGCACCACACAAAGGAAAGACCATGTGAGGACACAGTAAGAAGGTGTTCTTCATCTGGAAGCCCAAGAGAGGCCTCAGAAAAAAACTAACCCCACCTACTCCTTGATATTGAACTTCTAGCTAGTAGAAATGGGAGAAATGACATTTGTTGCTGTATTGCAAGCAATGCACTGTGCTGACCTTCTAGACTTCATCAAAAAGTATTTTAGCACCAAAACAGGTTGGTGTATGTTTCAGAAGGAGGAGGTGGAAGTGAGAAACAGACATAATTTGCTTTTTAAATTCTGGTCTACTTTTCTTGACTGTAGCTACAAACAAGAAGACACATAGCAATTATTGATTCCTTGAAAATAAAAAGCCAGTTAGTTCTTAGTAAGCTCTCAGAATTCAGCATTGGACAAGAGGACAGGCATTTACAATACATGCTACTCAGCTTCTGATGGAGCTACATCTCAACAAACCCAGTAAACTGGAAATATCATAATTCAAAAGGGCTTTAAATACAACTAATTTACCAGATACCATGTCTTAGCAACCCAGGACACTGTGGTTGCTAATTGTACCCACTTATTACTAGCTGAGGAAAAGATGAAAATTCAAAATATGGTTTCTACTGGTGTATCAATTCTATACCATTGTAAAGCTTAAAAATTCCAAGCTGAACAAAATCCATTTTTGTGCATCCAAGTGCATATGTTGCCCTCACCACAGCAGACAACCTCACACCTTGCTGTGGGTGGGGAAACACTACTGTAACCACTTACAGTCTGTCCTTTCTGTTCCATACCAGCCCTCCCCACCCATGGTCCTCAGAATGTCACCAGCAATACACAGCAATGCACAGTTCATGAAGTACCAGAGATACAGTGAATGCCAAGACAATGTCAGGAAGCCAGATCAAAGCTAAAGGGACCAGAGATGCCTAGACTTAATGGGTTGCAACCAAAGAAGCAATGGGTCTCAACCAGAAGGATCAGAGACCAAGCAGACTTCACAGCCTGCTCCCTCCCTACTTTACTTCCAATAGTCTTCTGAAGCACAAGGCAACAATGATTGCAGCCCTGAGTGAGGCCTCTGTGCTCCAGGTGGGAGTATAGTCCCACAGCAAACCCCATCCTACACCTGAAGAGGACAAGGTGACCATGCTAAAGAATTCCAAAATGTATCATTGCCGTACTCACCTCATATTCCCCTGTACTGGAGAGACAGATGCACTGGAAGAGTCTATGTGTCCAACCATAGCTTATGGTTAAGACTGCCCTTGCTCTTGTGGTCATACTGCTACCATGATACAAAAGAAACTGTCGTTCTTGAACACTTTAACTTTGTAAGTAAAACTACTTAATCATCCCTTCCAGGGGATACTAGAGCATATTTGGTAATTAAAAGGAATATAGTGAGTCAGGAGGTGGTGATGCCCACTTTTAATCCCAGCACTTGGGAGGCAGACAGATCTCTAAGTTCGAGGCCAACCTTGTCTACAGAGTGAGTTTCAGGCTGTCCTAGAACACAGAGAAACCCTGTTTTGGAAAAAAAAAGTTACAGGATAAATTGAAAATTATACACTAGGCAAACCCACTCCTTTTCCTTTTATCAAGGGAAAAGGGCCCATGATAAGGAAATCAGGCCTGAACAAGGTCATGTGACTACTCAGATGGCAAGGTCACTGAGAAGATGAGATTTTAGTTTTAAGCCTTCAACCCTTCTCACCATAGCCCAACAGTTGGGCCCTAGGAAAAAAAGATGGGATCCTGGTCCCCAACTGAGCTATGAGCAATAACCAGAAATAGACAGGCAACCAGCAAACCTCTCTACAATAAATAAGCTCTACTTCTTCCTGAGAAGTACACAACCCTTAGAGAAATTAATCACAGTCTCAAGGAACCAACTCATTAACTAATTTCTCCAGAAAAAAGAAAAGAGGTTTTCTTTTCCATAGAGGGAAGATTGTTTTTCTTCATGGCTATCTTACTCAGAAGACTTTATCTTTTAATTAGCTAGTCTTTGAAAATTATGACAATAATACTATATAATTTTTAAATCCTTCTAATACTATAGAGTCTAAAGGAAAAGAAAATGATGTCCACATCTACTCAACAAACACATAACCACAAGACCTATACAAAGGTAAACACTGTAAAGTCTACTTCAGAAGTAGCAGCTGTACAAATGTGTATTTATGCATTTTCTTTATCCTGACCTGCTTGCCATGGGGCCCTTTGTTATTCATAACCAGGAGTTAAATAGATACAAATGATGGCTCTCTTGTTTTCTTAATTCTTGGTCTCTGTGCTGTGACGTTCAGAAGCCAGACAGTTAGACAGTCCAATTAATCTCACTGTGGTGATTTGAACAAGAATGGCCCATACTGACACATACATTTGAATGCTTCATCCCCAGTTAGTGGAACTGTTTAGGAAGGATTAAGAAGTAGGGCCTTGTTGGAAGAAGTGTGGGGATGGGCTTTAAGGTTTTCAAAAGCCCATGCCAGACCCAGTGTCTCTCTCTGCCTGATACCTGCTACTTAGAATCAGGATGTAAAGTTCTCAGCTACTCCCCCACACCATACCTGCCATCTTACTACCATAATGATCACTGACTAACTCTCTAAAACTGCAAGCAAGCTCCCGTTTTAATGCTTTCTTCTGTAAGAGTTCCCTTGGCCATAGCAATTCTTCAAATCAATAGAACAGTAACTAAGACACTCACTAACCTAATTCTTAATGTACCAGTGGGCAAAATGAGTTTGGTTTGACAGTCATAGGCACTCAAACAGATTTCATATGCACATACACATAACATATGTGTACATGTAAATTTTCTATTCTGCTATATGCTGATGTACATAGTTTTGTATTTGTGTTAATATAAGATTCTTTAAAATTGGATCATTCTATACTATTTGTATTTTTCTTGTTTTTATATATCACATCTTGAACATCTTTCCATACCGATAAGCAGAAATCCATCTTAGTCTTCTTAATAATTGTATGGCATTTTAGCCTTTCCCATACTGGATGCTTGGATACTTTCATTTTCTTGTTATTACAACTAGGGCTATGTGGTTTTCATTTTGATAGGCAATCTCAAACAGGCTACCCAAAAAGTTTTTAGTAACTTGTATTATAACACTGTGACCTAGTTCCTGCAGCCTGTACCCAAATCACTCGCTTTTAAAGGACAAATTACAGATTTCACCTAAAGTAGCAAACTCACCCCAAATGCACCACAAACACTCTTTCCCAGACATTTTAACAAAAAAAGCTAAAATGCTTTTTCTGAGAAAAGCATGGAGAGGGTGCTATCAAGCAAAACAAAACTCTCCACCTTGTGGCTGGCAGCACAGGTCAGTGGTAGAGCACTTGGCCTCACATGAATAAGGGCCCAGGTTCAATCTTCAGCACTATAACACACAAAACAACCGAACCTGCCCTTTCTACGTGACCATCAGAACAGAAGAGACACATCTCCAACAGCAAGAATAGTTTAATGAGATCTTACCTTTGTTTTCATCTGTCTTTACAACTTGGACAAAATCTCTCCTAATGAAATATTTGAAAGCAGGAGCCCGCTTCTCTAGGTTTTCATCAAAGATCCAGAGGTTGACCCGAGCCCGCGTGATGGCGGTATACAGCTGCTTCAGCTCTCCATTGAGGAGCTAACAGTGAGATTGAAGACAAAGATGAGGAGCTTCGTGTCCAAGTGACAGTATGAACATGATTTAAGGGGTTTACTCTGATCTGAGAAAAGTATAAAAACTAAGCTAATTTTTAATTTAATTTACTTATTATTTGTATGTATAGAGTATGTGCATATGAGGACACATGTGTACAAGTCACAGGACAACTTTGTGGAGTTAGTTCTCTCCTTCTCCTTCTATATAGGTTCTAGGAATTGAACTCAGGTAGTTAGGTTTGCCTTACAAGCATTTTGCCCACTGAGCCATCTCATTGACCCACAAAAAAAAAAAAGTTTTAAAGAGTTTGTTCTGTTCTGCAGTCAGGAGAACTAGCTGCTCTTGCAAATAACTGGATTCTATTCCCAGTCACGTAAGTTCCCAACAGGCAACTCATGGATGAATGTAATTCTATCTCCAGCAAATCCAACATCCTCTTCCACCTGCCACAGGAACCCAAACACACATAAATAAGCATTAAAATAAACATTCTTTAAAATTAAGTTTTAAAAAATTACTGCTAAACTTTGAGAAGGATACCAGGACTTCATAATTGTTATGACTTACTTTTCCTTTAACTTGGTTTTGTTTTGTGACTTGCTTTTTAAAATTAAGACAGTCATGCCTTGTAAAGCAACTATCATTACTACTAAACCAGTTCAGACACATTCTGTGATTTCATCAACTTTTGTGAATAAAGTTGGGTTCCAGAGGTGAATGGAAGGCCTTTCCACTTCCATCAATCCAGTGCTCTGCAGAGAGGGAGGGGACAGACAACACTACCTTTCCTTCCCCACTCCCACTGTCAATCTAATGGAAGGCCAGCCAGGTGCAAGGCTCCATTTTTCATCTCATCTTCTTTCCAAGCCTTATGTACTGGTCCCGTATTAAATCCCCGTGCGAACAAATTGCAGATATTCACCTTGTACATTTCTGGGTTCACCATAAGGGGCCGAGCCTGAGAGGAGTTTGATTTCTCCAGGGGAACTTCAACCAATGGCCAGTTTTCCTCTCTGGAGTCAGATGACGGTATGAATGAGGAAATGATCTTCCATTCCTTGTAAGCCTAAACAACAACAACAAGTTGAAGAACAACAGAATTTGCTTTTGAAATACCTCCCAAGCTTCACAGAAAACTGAGCCCCAATCACAGGTGTGGAGTCTTCAACACAAGTTGTATAGAGGGATATATCCCATGGTCTCAGAATAGATGGGAGGAGCTAAGGTTGCACAGGCAGAAGTCAAAGAAGCTACCATGAAAATACACCAACACTTGGGTAAGATGGCTGAGAAGCCAGGCATAGGTGCCCTCTATGGGCAAGAATGCTAAGGGCCCAAAGTGTTACAGTAATTCAAAGAATGTCAACAAGCAGTAAGGACAGAGGGAACCTTACTCCTTCTCACAATGTGGTTAAGAAATACCACATAGGGACAACATTTAGGCACAGGTGGCAGAATTATCTAAATTAATCAACCAATGAATGGAGAGAAAAACAGATGCTGTATGTGACATGATATAAGGTAGATGAGGCATATTAATAACTAATTTTTCCACTTATTATCTGACCTTGAACACGATGTTTTTATAGTGGATAACAGAACAACTTCACTTTGTTGGTCAAGAAAAGGAGATAACATTGAGGGTATAGTACTTGCTTTTAATGTATTCTTTCTTTTACCCAAACCCCCAAAGCTAATGTGATTGTATGACTAGGGGATAGTAATGCTAAAGCAGTGGTTCTCAATCTGTGGGTCATGACCCCTTTCACAAGAGTTGCCTAAGACCATCTGAAAACACAGATATTTACATTAAGATTCATAACAGTAGCAAAATTACAGTTATGAAAGAGCATTATAAAAATTATGATTGGGGTCACCACAACATGAGAAAGTGTATTAAAGGGTATAAGCACTAGGAAGGTTGAGAACCACTGCAAGGGGTCATTATCTGCATGTTACATGGTCTTTCATTGGTCAACCTGCCACAGTGCTAAAGTAGCCACAAACAACATGTGAATGAATTGACATGCTATATTTCAATACAGATATTGGTCAATGCTAAACTGAATTTCATATAATTTCCATGTGCCATGAGATATTATTCTTTGAGTTTTTTCTAACCATTCAAAAATGTAAAATCCATTTTTAGTTCCAGGATGTGAGAAAGAGCCAGTGGGCTGAAACTGGTCAGGAGGTTTCCGAATTGGTTTCTGACCCCAGCAAAGCTGAATTGTTCAGGTTATATGTGGTACTTAAAATGAAAAATTCCTAGGAGTCCTGAATTTCAAATTCCTCATGTCTTCTAAATGTAGCTACTTCATTCTCCCAGCCTTTCAATTTTTATAAAGCGTGCCAACTTGACATCATTGTAATGTTCAAGGATGCCCAAACCATAAAGTGGACAGAGCTGATAGATGCTTGTTTTGAGTTGTTCTGCTTAACTACATTATTAAACTAAGTTATATGCATAAAACACTGTCTATTAAACAGGGCTGGCTGTTTTTGCTTATAAAAATCAATTATGGGGTTCAGTACCATACTCTGAAAAGTGATGTCAACCATAAGTGAAGTCATTTGAACAGTTGAAAGGTTTAGAAAAACTCTTTAGGACATACTCATGACATCCTCTTTGTAAAGCTACTTAGCAAGCAGAGTCAAGGAAAGCAGGTAAAATGCGGACATTCAAGAGGACCCGCCTGGCAGGCAAAGGGGCAAAAAGACTGCCAGAGGGGCCAGGGAAGGAAGCGTGATAAATTTTAAAACTTCTGGGAGAGAAGCAAACTTGCTCAGATGGTTTGTGGCTACATATTTCCAGGATGCAAACATTTTCTTGTTTTCAAGATGGAGACAGGAAGGGGAATATGTGTTAATCGCAGAGATAACAGGCCTGCAGCACTTGGGGCAATGAAAAGAGCTGCTTCTTGCAAGGAAAAGGCCTGGATTCCACTAGCAAGTCTCCCACAGAATTTGTGGTTTTCAAGTTCCCCCCATCCCTCTCACATATTAGCGAGAAAGAATGCCCTCAAAAGTAGCATAAATAGCATTCACCCTTCTCAATTCCCAAGGAGGATAGTTTAGGGCTTTCTGAGAGAGTAACTTCTCCCCTATGGTGAGGAAACATCCTGCCAGGGTCTGGCGTGACCACCTCTTGGCTGCCTCCCCACTCAGAAGACAACTTGAGATTGTGGTTGAACAGGCAAAATAAATCTAGACAGAAGAACTACAGACAGTACCCTCCCATGTCCATGCACATCCAGGCCCAAACCCCCACCCAGGCCCAAATGCCAGATGTTCCAAAGCAATGCCTGCCTGGGACACTAAGAGGGACAAAGACAGACGATCTCCACTGTTCCATGTCAAATACTGATTACTGTTCAGCAACCTTCATCCAGCCACCTGAAAGAAATCTGAATTGCAGACCATGGAGGGTGAGGAGATTTGATCTGCCTGCCTTCCCTCTCCTTTTTTTTAAAAATGCATTTCCTCTCCCTGTTGCATTCTTCTGGTCTGGAGATTGTAAAGGATAAATTGGGGGCATACTTTGCACCAGGGAATGCACAACTGCATTACACCAGGAAGCACTGTATCAAAATCTTTAATAGATGTCTTATTACATACACAGAATAAAACAAATGTTACCAAAAGATTCTGTTTAGGTGTTTGTTGCTTTCGTGTTTCTGAATTTCACCAAATTCAGTGGAAGGACAGAGAGACTCCTGTGCCATTCCTGGGAGCAGGTGAAGAATAACTGATTTTTCTTTTGAAAGCAAAGTTCCCCCACATGGATCCTTAAATCTTTGACCTCTGACTTTATCACTGGCATGTGCATACAAATGGCACTTAATAAAGGACAGGAACAACAAATTCTTACCCCTTTCTCTTTCAGGAGAGCCTCAGTCCAACCATGACCAGTGGATGTGTTATTAGGAAAAAAAAGTTAGACCTCAGAGATGAAAAATGGTAGCAGGGTTAATGAGCATGCATCTGCTTTTCTTAACAAATCTACCAGGAAGGGGTTGCACATAAGAAGTGGCACGATATATTTATTTATTGTGGAAGTTTCTAGAAGCCAATTCATGTGTGACAAGGAAGGAGGACAAAGGAAAGTATTTGGAGCTCAAAAAACTAGGGTTTTCTTCAGACTCTGCTGTGAATATCATAAATATGGGCAACTTACTTAACCCAATAACCTTTGGCTTTACCTACAGAATGAAGGTAATAAAAATACTCAGGACCTCGAGCATTGGTAGGATGAGACACTGCATTCAAAAAGTTATTTGTGACCTGTGAGGTATCTGTTGCAGTACCATATATAAATATTGCTAAATCAAATATGGCATTTAAGAATGATCAGACAAATGTAAAGAAGGATTCTATTTCAAGGGTCAGATCAGGGATAGATTTTAAGATATCAAAGCTAAAAGGTGCTCAGAGTTAAGTTAAAAAAACAAACAAACAAACAAACAAAAGCCTTTCTAAGCATGTAACAAAAACTCTGCAACAGGGACCAGAGCACAGCCGCTGTAGCACTAAGAAAACCCATAGCAGCCAGCCTGAGGCCCCACACAAAGACTATGCTAGTGAAAGGAAACCAGCGGCTAGAAGCCAGAGGGCAATGGTCTTGATTTAGTGATTCCCCTAACAGTAATCTGGAAATTTAAAAAGAAAAACACATGACAAGGACCCAGGCAGTGGCTGGCAGAGAAGTCACTGGGGTCAATCCATGGACTCTGGCTACTGTGGCTACTGTGTGAAGCTGTGACAGTGAAGGATGCCAAAGGAAGCTGGAGACAAGGTGGCTGCTCTTGTCACCACATTACCTGATCCAGGAGACTGGAACCAAGTTTCACTGTCTTCACGGAATTGTCTTTTTATCAACTAGCTTTGCCCAGCTCTGAACTCATAGAGTGGACACTGCTAACCTTGCCTTCATGTATGGCTCTCCTTAGAACCTGCTCCAACGTAGGCATCCCTAGGAGCCAATGATAATAGCAGCTAAGGAAAACTGGCCCTTGAGTGCTGGCCATTCAGAAGACATGAGCACAAAAGAGCCAGGGATTTGTAGAGGGAAAAGCAGCCCATGAGACACTGTGGAACAACCCACAGCTACTCTCAAACCCTCCATTAACACACAAACCCCCACACTAAATACAAGATGCTCTACAACACACACAGGCACCTGTGACAAACTCTTAGCCTTAGCTCCAGATTGTCTTCTGCAGAGCAGAAGTTCCGCTCAGGCACAGACCTGGACTGTGTGAAAAGAACTCAGTGGGACATACCTCAGAGTCGGTAAAAAAGTTGTAAAGGAGGACATCATCAAATTCCAATCCTTTTGCCTCATAAACAGTTAGCACAAGTGCTAACCCCAGCTCTTCTGGAATTTTCTCCTTTGCCATTTCATTGGCAACGAGAATCACCTAAAGTAAAATAAACCCAAACAATATCAGATTCTACAAAGTCAAATAAAGGAAAGTGTCATCTGTTTCCCTAAGAAACTTTAAAGAGAAATGGCCAGGGTGGACACAGTCAGTCAGGACTGGGAATATAGTCCCAGTCAATGGCCTCTCTTAAGCACACACCCATCCTAGATCAAGAGCTACTGGATTCTTACACAGTAATTCAGCTGCTGCTGCTGCTTCATGACTGCAACTTCAAACTGACTTATTTCAGAACACATAATCCCAGTAAGCTTACCTGGTGGGCACCAAATTCAATGGGCTGGGTTTTTCTTTTGTTCCCTCGCAGCAAAATTGCCAAGTCGCTTACACTACAAGAGTCCAAGAGAGTTGGTTTGGGACCATCAAAAAGTCCAGAATCTCTTGGAAGGCGATCAAAGGATTCTGGGAAGTAGAACTGAAGTAAGTCCACCACTCCAGATGCAAGATTGAGGATTCCTAGGATGAAACAGAAAGTATCTGTCAAATACCACACAGCATGGCTGAGGTTTATGGTTATTTGTTTGGTTTTCTTTTTCACAGAGGCAGTATATATTACTGACTCAGGCAGAATACTTCATTTCAAGTTTATATCCCGTTCCCACTTGTTAACAATGTAGTCCTAACCCAGATCACTCTGGGTATAGTAGGTGAAGGCAGAAATGTGTTGCTGTACTGAGCAGATTTATGAGACCTCAACCACAACTTCCGATGACAATGGAAAGATCACTGCCTAAGCAACTCAAAGTAGGTATGTCTCCACAACTACAGGTACTGGACTGTCCATATGAATATGGTAAGAGTATAATAAAATCAAGAATCACTGTCTCCTCTCATTGGTCCCCCACAGCACTGAAAGCAATATCACCATGGTAACACCATCTGTAATTGCTACCTGGAGACAACTATGGCCTCTACCACCCTGTTCTTCCAGGTTTACCCAGCTGAAACAGCACCATACAAAGGAAAAGTGTCAGAGCCAGAGAACAGACTTTGCAAAAAGCTTTTTTTCACCTGGTCTTCTTTCTTATCTATGCTCTGAAGCAATACTGACTAAAGCCTGAGATAAAATAGTCACCTTCATAAAAATCCCTCCAGGAAACACTTACAGGAACCAATGCGACAGATGAAACAATGGAGTTGCTACTAGTGGACTCCACCAGCTAAGAAATAACTAGACTCATCTAAGTGATGGGATTTAAAGTTAGACTGAGTACCTATCTTCCTGGGTCTCTCTAGGTTCCTTAGATGCCATCTGGCACTTGCCTAATACCAGATAGATTATAACAATCAAGGCAGAATACCATGAAATCCCATGTGTTATCACAACTTACTTTTATCAAATAGTAAGGAGAAAATGTTTTATCTGATTCTTTAATTATTACAAGTTTCCAATACAGAGCAATCATGAACATAATTAGCAACTGCTGTTCCTAAGAAAAATCTTTGCCACGGTGGTTCCCTATTCGTTAAGAGCTAGCAAGGGCCAAAGATTTACACTAACAGTGGAGCCTAAAAAGCACACAAAAGTACTGTGGTGAACAACTGGAATTCCTTAAATACCATCCAGGAAAGTAGGAAAGTAATTTTTGCTATCACCATATACAAGGAATACAGGCCAACCATAAAAAGGAAAAACACAGACACACAGACACACACAGACACACACACACTGTGCTTGGATGTAACTTTGGTAAACCTTGAAATATTAATTAACATAAACCAGACAAAATGGCCACAGACTGTATCTTTCTACTCACATGAGACATCCATAACAGAGAACTCCATAGAAACAGAGAGATGAGTTGTTGCCAGGGAGTGGAAAGAAAACAACAATGAGGGATGTCTGCCTCAATGAATAAGTTAGAGAGGCTTCTAACTTCAGCCTTGGGTCTCTACACACACATGAATGTACACCTATCTGCACACCCACACGTGCATACCAACACACTTATGGACACATCCACACACATACACAACACAGAGACACATGAAAAATACAAAAGGAAAAAAGTGTTTAAGTGTATAATTATTTCCCAATTGGCTAGTTTGAGAGAAAAGCTGTTTTAAGGACTGATGAATTATTAACTGGATATTACTTACTCTAAGCGAGTATTTCTGATAAAGCAGACCTGCCTTTTCCTAATGGCACTAGGCAAGTGTTAAGCATAGTTAAAACACAAAATTCATTATTAGAGATAATAATAAATCCTTTTCTGTTTTTTGTTGTTGAGATAGGATCTCATTATGTAGCTCTGGCTATCCTGGAACTCACTATGTAAAACAGGCTAGCCTTGAACTCAGAGATCTGCCTGCCACTGGGATTAAAAGTGTGCACCACCATACCCAGCATTAATAAATTCTTTAATGTCTTATAAATAAGCAAGGAAGTTTGGAGGTAGGGCACTTTGATCCCCTAAGTGACAGCTGTTGGATTCTTCTTTGTTGTCCTGGCCATCTTGAGCAAAAGGAATGTCCATCTAGCAGCCCAAGAGATTACCCTTGTGCCAGCACCAGCCCACTTGGAATTCCATGAATGCCTTGAGAAACTATGCAATGGTGGCAGCTGACTGCTCCAGTTCCTGAAGGCACAGCCTCAGTCAGGACTCTTTCAAACAGTTTCTAGGGGTTCAATGAAATCTAGATGGCCCTGCAACAATTTCCACCTACACCAGAGGAACATTAATTCCTGCTGGAAATGGCACTAAAGAGACAGCCTTTGTTTGCATTCCAGGTGTGCTGTGATTGGTATAAGTACCCTTTCTCTGGCTATATAAGCAGGCTGTTTGGCTCAAGACGCTGAAAGGCATCCTCCTAAGCTGCCTCCCTCCCTTGGTGTCACAATATTAGACACAATAAAAGGCTTCTAGAAGTGGATGATCTTTTCTCATCTACTTTGAGTCAGACTGGACTGGTCACATGAAGAAAGAAGTAGTCAGTCAGTTGAGGCAGTAGAGTATCATGAAGACAGTGACAGGAGAGAGGACATGATGGTAGAGGTGGCAGCAGCTGAGCAGTTGCAGGTAGCTGGCCGACGAAGAAGAAGTACTGAGTTCTGCAGAGCAACCAGGACAGGGGCAAGTGGGATGGAATAAACAGAAAGAGAAGAGAACTGAGGCTGCAGAAAGAGAAAGTCCATTAAAGAGCCAAAGAGAAACTGCAGACCCAGGTGGCTGGAAGGCTTCCAAAGAGCCAATGGTTTCCAAGATCCCAGGCCTGGGAATTATAACACTGGCCACTGTCAAGAGCTGAAGAGTCCTGGTGCCTAAGCCCACCTGGAAAGTGCATCACCAAATGTTGCCAAAGGTGAAGAAATCCTGACTTTCAGCCTTGCTCCCTGAGCAATGCTAACACCAACAGACACGCCGATGTGGAAGGGGGAAAGCAGGCCCTACCACTATTGCTGGGCTGCGGAGAGAGATAATTAGTCTTCCTCAGGGGTAAACCCCTACTTAGTTATCCAACTCCAAGTGGTCAGTCCTGAAAACATATACATACAAACAACATTAAACAGACTGAGTAGGGTGTGTGTGTGTGTTTGCGTGCGTGCATATGTGTGCATGTAAACAATAATAACAAGGTCAGCAGGGCGGTGGTGGCGCACGCCTTTAATCCTAGCACTCGGGAGGCAGAGGCAGGAGGATCTCTATGAGTTCAAGGCCAACCTGATCTACAAGAGCTAGTTCCAGGACAGGCTCCAAAGCTACAGAGAAACTCTGTCTCGAAAAACCAAAACCAAAAACAAAGAAAAAAGAAACAAAGGCCATGAATTTGAGAGGGAGGGGACAGGTGGGAGAATTTGGGGGGAGTATAATAAGGTAGGTAAAGTAATGTATTTGTATTTTGATTTTTTTTAAATTCCAAATTAAAAAAAGAAAAGAAACTCTAACTCCCAGGCCTACACACAAGCTGTAGCATTTGTAGAGCTAAAGGTTCTACTCCCTGGTGCCTGCAGAACTTACGTGCCAGTCAACAACGTCACCTGCTGTTGCTCCTGCCTGCCTGCTGTCACTTCCTACTTCTGTAAAATTCTGAGAGATACAAAAGCTGTTAAAGACCAGCATATGAAGAACTGTTCCTTGTCATCAACAATCTCTGCCAGGCTAGAGCAATGTGCCCTGGCCAGACAACTGGTGTCACCACAAAGGGGAGTTAGGACTTAGCAAAGGTGTCCAGAGCACTTTCAATGTTGCCCTGAAATGTCTGTATCACAAAAGCTCCTTGGGACACACAGTCACTAAAGAATCATTTCTAGGGCTGGACAGATGACTTAATGGTTAGGAGTACTAATTGCTCTTCCAGAGGTCCTGAGTTCAATTCCCAGAACCCACATGGTGGCTCACAACCATCTATAATGAGGTCTGACCCTCTTCTGGCCTGCAGGTATACATGTAGGCAGAACATTGTATACATAATAAATAAATAAATTCTTTTTAAAAAAGATTCATTTCTATCAAACCACATTTTCAGTGATCTATTTACAGATGAGTGGAGGCAAAAATTCTAAGTTCTCTTATTTATGAACATATTTACTAGCAAACCTTGAGTCACCGACTTACTTCTGATACAGACACAGCCCAAGGCCAATGCTCCAGCCCCTCCCCAGCAGATGAGCCTGAGGCCTGAGGTACCTGAATGAGATCTGTAATTCTGGTACAGCTGATGAATCCTCTTAGGCTTTCGAACAGCACACTGCTTATCTACTGTGTTTCTGCTGGCATAGTGGAACAGAGAGAGCAGATCGCTGAAGCGGAAGGCCACGCCCTTCATGATGCTTTGGGCGGTGTCTCCAGTGAGGAACATGGCATTGGGGTCATTGATGCATTTCATCAGCAGTGCCAGCTCTGCTTGAGTGAAATCCTGAATCTCATCACCATAGAGCTCATGGATGGACCAGGGGAGTACCCTGAGCTTTGACAGTCTCCAGGACAGGTTGTACAGGACATCTTCTTCATCAAAGTACCCTTTCTGGGACCTGATCTGCTGATATAGGCAGAAGAGGCTGTAGATCTCACTCCGGTCTTCTTTGAAATTGGGGGATCGTTTCCTCCCTAGCTTCTTATAGGCTTCCTCAGTCAGTCTCCCATGAGGACAACTAAGAGCCTCAAAAGAACCCTTCAGGAACGATTTTATTTCTTTCCAAATCAGTGCTGGGTTGTAGGAACTTCTCCCTTTGATCATTTTGGGCCATATCTCATTGGTGAACACCTCAAATGTCACATACACCCGAGGGTCACTATCACCTGCATGTGTTTCTGTAGCTTTCTCCTCCTCACTGTAGTTCCCATCAGCCTCAACCTCTTCATCATCCTCTTCCCAGCTGGGGATGCTAAACTCTTCCTGTGTGGACCATCCTACAATGTTTCTTTTTAAGCTTCCATCTTCGTTTCTCAGAAAAAATGGTTTTGGCAGAGAAGCATCAAGCAGGAGGAGCAGCTGCTTGGAAGTAACAAACAGAGGGAAGTTCTCGTCCCTCAGGTCCTGGAGTTTGTGGACACTGGGGTCCAGTGGTTTGTAGTGACTGGTGGCCTTGGTAGACTTGGTGAGCTCAATAAAATTCCTCTGCACCTCCTGGCACAGGACGTGGTTCTTGGTCACAAAGATCTGGTGCAGATGTTCCAGCTGCTGTGGGTGCTCTGGCACACATCCTTCTGCTACTTGGCTGTCCCCTGATGGCTCCACTGTGGCTCCCCCAGCACAAGCTTCAGTCTCTTGCTCCTCATCTATATTATCCATTGTTTCCACTTTAATGGAACTCTCCTCTTCCTCATCTTCTTCTTCCTCCCTACCTGGACCTTCTTTTCCAGGCTCTACTTCCAACCTTTTCTTTGGCAAGATCTGTTTCGATAGCAATGGGCTTCCTGCCTGCTCAGCTTTCTCCCAATAAATGTGGAATTTCTTCCAAAGCCTGTACAAGCAACAGGTTGTTTTCCCAGTGCCACTCCGCCCAATAAGGATGATAGGCTCCAAAGGCCTAGGGTTAAGGTCAATCACAGCATACTCAAGCTCACCCACTCGGAATGGATACTCTACCGTTGCTGTCATGTCACTGAGGATGTTTAAGGCCATGTTGGTGCTGAAGCTGTGGAACTTCATGATGTTGTACTCTGTCTCTACAGCACTGGCTGGGGGAAAGTACTCAGGATCTACCTGCTCTACGCTCTTCTCAGCCTCTGTGTCTTCCACATAGCATCGGGGTATTCGCTTTTGGATTTTCATATTAGCTGATACTTGCCCTTTGTTGATACCCTTCAGCTTCTTCCGGAGGACACAGGACAAGCCGCGGGTATAGGCACTGCAGATGGCCATGATGGAATCTGACAGCTTGCAGTGATCTAAGACAATGTCCCAGATGCGGATGATCTCCGTATAGACCCGCCCTGATTTTTCCAGGGAGCAGGTGTTCCGTTCCGCACCCATAATTTTCTCAGAGTTCTCACTGCACCGAGCAGAGAAGTCAATGGCAAGCTCCCATAGCATCCTGGCACCTTTGTCCAGCTTTGCTTCAAAGAGTTGGATGTTTCCTTTTGAGTGCTTCAGCCTCTTCTGCAGGCCCTGGGTCCATTCACCATTCCCCAACTGCTGGATGGCGAGGATTATTTTCTTCTTTATTACTTTGGTCATAACCTTACTGGACAGCTTCTTCAGCATTTCTGAAGTGCACTCAATCTCCCAGGTCATGTTATCAAAGTCCTGCAGACAGGCCTCAATCTCCTGCATAGTCCAGTTGTCCTGATTATCACTGACTACTCCCAATCTGTTACCTACAGGAACAAGCTGGGAGGCCCCTGGGCCTACCTGAGCATGCCCATCCCCAGCCTCAGAGGCAATAGGGTTGTTTCTACTGTAGTCAGAGCTTCCTACGCTCGGGGCTCCCTGGAGTTTGTCTTTCTTTCCTTCTGTACCAGCTGCTACCTTGAAAGGGCCTTGCTGGGGATAGTCCTCTGGTAGAGACACATCCAACTCAACTTTCTGGATCAGAACTGTGATGTCCTGTACAAGGCGGTCTTTCAGGGAACGTGTCCTGATGGTTTCAGGCTCATGCCTGGTTACCTGAACATCAGGAAGAATCTCTGTGACTCCAGAGGAAAGGGTTTTGCCAGTGGCACCACATGGCAGAGACTTGAAGGGAGTTTGGGACTTGAGCTGAGACATCTGGCCAGGGGCAGACCTGGAGAGCCTCCCCAAGTGGGCAGCAGGGTCTTGGCGGTTCTTCCGCCTGCTCTCTGTCACAGCTTTGTTCCAGGCCAAAAGCAGAGCATCGTTTTTCTTAATACGGTGCCGTATGCCTTTGCCTGCTTTGTTCTTCAGGTTGAAGTTGATGTCAAACTTCACCAGCAAATCTATCAGCTTCTTCGTGCGCTTCAACATACCCTTCTGGAAAAGGAGGTGCATCAGCGTGTTCCCATCGCTATCTTGAACGTTAGGATTAAGGTAATAAAATTCGGTAGGGTTGGACAAGAATAAGTCCAACAGGTGGCTGAGGAAGTTAAAGCCAATGTCAGCTGAAAGAGACAAACAGAATCCTGTGAGTGCAAAGCCATTCTTCTCAGGGAACAGCAGGCCATGGGCATGAAAGCAGTGCCAGTTTGAGGCACCATACAACACCGACTCTCTCCAAAGAGGTGATACTCACTAAATGATGCAATGTTCCTAACCAAGGTAACCTGCTCCATGGGGAATCTGGCAATGTGGCGGCAGTTTGGTTGTCACAATCAGGAAGGTATACTGGCAACCAAAAAGCAGAGGCCATGGGCAAGATAGCCCCTGTCAACAAATAACTGCCATCCTGGCTATCAGTGGTACCTCCTAAAATTACTTGATGATATTACAGCAACATCCTGTAAATCAGGACTCTTGAAAAATGGTAAAAATACATGGAAAGTATTTTTAAGCTATATACAACCAACTTGAGAATTTAAACCCCACTCCCACTATAATCAGATCATTCACCATGACATACAGTGGTCATTTCTTTAGACCTGGTGAGGAAACAGGCCCTTTTCAGATGGCTTTTTCCCAGATAAGAGAGAAAAGCATCATTTCTAATATCCAGCTTCCTTCTCCAGAAACAGACTACTCACCATTGATGTCCAGAAAGATGTGGAGTGCTGCGTGCAACGGAGTGTCACCTTCCATGAGAGAAACACTACGCGGGTCTGCACCCTTGGTCAAGAGAAGAAAAGCCAAGTCGAAGTCCTCGTGTCTCAGGCACATGAGAAGTGGCCTGTCCTGGCTCTCTTGAAGACCTTCAGGCAGTGCTGGGATGGGAGTAGAATGGGGAAAAGAGGCAGAAAAGAGAGCATCATGACCCTGGAAGGAGGTGGAGTCTGGCTCAATGAGAGGGGAAGTTGCTGATCTGACTTCCATGATGTTCCCTCACCATACACACCCTTTCTGAGCAGTAAGATTTCCTGGGCCCTTAGGGAAAACCCTGCTCCTTCTCTGGCCATGCCCCTCCCATCTGTCTTGTCCCTCCTCTAGTCTTCGCACAGTTCCTACCACAGAGTGAGGACAGGGTACAAGAACAATGGAAACCTTAATGTTTTCTAACACCACCTTCCTGACACAGTCCAGAGTCAGGACCTGAGTATACTTCCTAACTCTTCACTTCTCCCCTTCCTGACACGCCTCCACTCCACTCACCACCTCAACTTCTTTTGAGCTCAGTCCACACTCCCTTTGCACTGCAGCCTCTATAACCCCACCCGGAGGCAGCCCATCCCTGTAAATCTGCAGCCCTGCTGTACTAGCACCTGATGCTGGAGATGCTCTGTGAGTGTTGGTTGAATCAAAGAATAAAACAGGAATTCCGTCACAGCAGTAATTTCTGAGATAGCACACACAAGGAAGAGGCTTGAAGAAATAACTTGTAAAAGGTACTCCATCTCCCTGTGAGTGGAGCCAATACCTGGAGGCTCTGTGCTGCGTGCAGCACTGTCAAAGACGAGGATAAATGTGTTATTACACTTTATAAAGGGGTACAGCACAAAGAGAAAACAACACAGCCAAGGAACTCTTCCAAAAGCCTGCACACATGAGTTCATTTAATATGCAAAGCAACTCTAAGAAATACAGATTGCTGTTATCCCTGTTATATAAACAGGTAAGGGCATGGCAGCCTGCTCGCTCAAGAACACACACCTAGTTGGGAATTTGGGTAACAAGAGGCTCATATTTCTCAACTAGTTTTTTTAATTAAATGCAATCTAGCATAATGTACTGCACATTCTAGACACACAGCCACCAGTGCTCTTACTGGAACATCCAGTGTTTTCACCCGTAAACTACTTGGCTGTTTCTCTATAAACAAGTACCATAAAATCCCAGTCCATGATCGGGAAAGAATGCCACAAGAGTGGATAAAGGGTCGCATGAAATGTCCAGGGCAGAAAAGGTTTAGAAAAAACCCAGGTGGAATTGACCAGTGTGACTAAGCCAGAGTCAAGGATCCTCCACATACATGGTGCTTCCCACATAAGAGAAAACTAGAAAAGGACTAACTGGGGTTCACAAGAATGCAGCATTCCTCAAGGCAATTCACTTAGGGGTCAAACATTCTTTAACCCCTCACTGTTTCCAAACAAGGAGGTACTGGGAGAAAAGGATGACAATGTGTTGGTTTCTCTACAGGAAGGGACAGCTAGGCTATAGTTGAGCCTCTATGCAGACACCTCACAGGGCCCTCTGGCCCATTATGCTCAGGCACACTCACCTCCACTGTCAATCAGGCGGCTCAGAAGCTGGGTCTTCCTCTGGTCCCAGGAGCTGAGATGGGGAATGACAGTACAGATGTCCAGGTCTGAGAGGTCACAGTCCTTGATGAGGCAGTTTCTGAGATGCGGCTGCCCACTGACTTTGCGGGTGAGCAGCAGAAGGACTTCAGACCACTTTTGTCTCTCCAGTAAGAATTTGATGAAGGTGTTGGCACAATCTCGATTAATGTCACAAACCAGGCCAGCAGAAATTTCTTTCAAAAATAAGAATAAGCTATACTCCAAAACTGTTCATATGATTTCTCTTCCTCATCCAACTAAAATCCAACATATACATATAATTAAAATGGTTTATAAACCAAAACTTTTAAGCACTGTGAAAGTTTTATGAAGAAATAAATGTATTACTTTGGACAAGTTATTAACCACTAACAAACATCAGAACAGGTACTGACTCAGGCTTCAGGACCAAGATTAAAAATGTCCAGTAGAAAAGATAGAGCCTAGCCCACAGTCAAGAATTAAGATGTGTTTGAAGACAAAATGTTTGGTTCAGAGCAAGAGTTAGGAAAGGTCTGCCTTCAATTTTTATAACATTGAGAGAATACTCTCTTCAGAAGCACTGAATTACAGGGAAACATGAAAGAAGAGCTGAAAAATCCAAAAGGTGTCAGAGATGTGTTAGTCTTCAGTTCCTAACTGGGTCATGGGACATAGGATTTCAATCTGATTGCTGATGTCTAGAGATAAAGCAGGACAATCCCTTTTCATGATCTTGGTGAGTCTTAAGGTTAGGAAAAAATGTAAATAGATCCTTCAGTAAGGAGATTGCCAAACTTACTACATAAATTTATTGTATAGGTGAACCTGGGAAGTTGGCTCAATAGGGAAAGGCATCTGCCACCAAACCTTATGATTTGAATTTGATCTCTAAGACCCACATGATAGAAGGGATGGCTCCCACAAGTTGTCCTCTGACCTCTACATGAAAACTGTGTCCCCCAACCAATAAAGAAATATAATTTTAAAATTACAAAAAATAAGGAAGGTTAATTTTAGTCCATTCCTTCCTTTCCTTTTCCTTTCTTTCCCTTTCTCCCTCAGTCCCCCTTCTTTTGTGGATCTAGGGATGGAACCCAGAGCATTGTACATACAGGTATGCACTACCACTAAGCTAGATTCCTGACCCATTTTATTTTTGAAAAATTGAGGAGAGGAGGGAAGGAAAACTGTATACACACACACACACACAAAATAGAGCAAGAGAGAGAAAGGGGGAGGGGTTTCACACTGAGTTACACAGGCTGACTTCGAATGTACTATGTAGCCCAGACAAGCCTTGAACTCAAAATCCTCCTACCTCAGACTCCTAAGCAGCTGGTATTGATTACAGGTATGAGCCACTGTTCTTGGCTAAATTTGAATTTCAAATGAACAAACAATTTTTAGTAAAGTTCATATAATAATGTGGATATATTTACACTGAAAAATTGTTTATCTGAAATTCAAATTTACTGGGTTTTCTATACTTGGTCTGACGATCCTATCACTGAAAAAGCAAAATAAGAATAAACCACTCCAAGAAAAGGTTCCTATGATTTCTCTTCCTCCAACTAGAGCAGATGGGAGAAGTGAAAAATTACCCAAATAAAAGAAACTTGATTTGCTTTTGCTTCCCATCTTTTTCTAAATCTTTGAAATGAATATTCATTTTAATGCAAGAGAAATGAAATATAAGCTAGTCTATCATCTTACTTTAACAAGGATCAGAACAAGAGTATAAAGGCAAACTTTTCAGACAGATCTTTGCAGCTCTGACCTTCAGAAGCTGCTCCTGTCTTCCTGTAGCAGCACACTCCCTGCCAGAGTGAAGGAGTCAGGCCTGAGTTAGCCAAGACTGTCCCTCTGAACACAGCTATTGGTTCAGCTGCTATGACCAAAAGGGAAGCAGAGACGGGAGTATTCAAGTGTTGTAAAAGAGAGATGAGTCCACAAATCCAAGCATGCTGGACCAATCAAAGGTTAGAGACTGGATTTAATTCCACTGAAAGTCTAAGATGAAAGCAGGCCCGGGGACAGGATGGGTTGAAGAGGAAAAACAATGGGTTCAGGTGACAATGTGGCATTTCTAGCATGTAAGTCAAAAAATATTTTTACAAACAATTTAAGTCAATGTTAGGAGAGGGGGAGACAGGTGAGTCATAGGGAGCACTGCAGCAGCACACACAGTCCTCAAAGAAGCCAGGAGGCCTGAAGCCAGACCATAGAACACAGAGCCTTTGGGAAGATTTTTTGCCAGACTCCAATAATTGAAGTTTTACTGTCACAACCTTGAGTAAGTTTACATGAAGAAAGTTCAGATGCCATGAAATTCCAAGCCCAAAGGCTTCCTAAACACAATTTGCCCAAAATGTCTACATCTAAAAGATCTCAAAGGAGGGGGTCCCATCCTAGAGTCTGGGGTGTGTCATTAATCTTTGACCCATTAATATACAAAACTAGGCTACCTTATATATACTCCAAATTACCTACCTTCACCCTAATAGCTATTGGGCATGAGCATTTTAAGTGAAGGATGGTGAACTGTTTACTATGTAATTGGCCCCCATAAGCTCATGGTGAATGGCACTATTAGGAGGTGTGGCTTTGCTGGAGGAAGTGTATCACTGTGGAGCTTCGAAAGCTCATATATGCTTAAGCCACGCCCACTGTCTCAGACTGCTTCCTGTTACCTGCAAATCAAAGCTATAGAACAGTCACCTTCTTCACCAATTCTGCCTGCCACCATGTCATACCATGATGATAAAGGGCTAAACCTCTGAAAACCTAAGCCACCCCAATCAAATGTTTTTCCTTTATAAGAGTTGCTATGGTCATGGTGTCTCTTCACAGCAATAGAAACTCTAACTAAAACAGGCATATATAAAAACTTATTACAGCTTTTACTGCCAGCATTGCAAAAAAACTTGAAGAACATTAGCAAAAGAGCCTCCATAAACCCAAAGTCAAAATGAAGGCACTCCAACGTCAGGGGCACACATGATGGTAAGAGACATGGAGAGTTACAACATTATCTGATATACCTTCTCTATATACCTGGATCCCATTTTAACAAAGTCAAACACCAGAAATATACACACACCAATGTCTGTGGTAAATACCCACGGACTTATAGTCAAAGAGCCTCAGCTGTAAAGCAGCAGGAAGAGCTACCACATCACATACTACAGGAAGGAGATGGCAACCACTTGTCAAAGACCCCTAATCCCCTGCCTGGAGGCCCGTGCTGAGACAGAAAATATGCATGGTGTTACAGAGACTGACTGCCTCTTCCCTGCTTCCTAAAGTGCCTATGGCCATACTGAGAGCAGCAGTAAAGAAGGAAAGAACAGGACCCTCTGTAGTGTACCTTCCTGTCCTACCAGGAAGATGGAGTTTGATACTTGTCTCTCTGCACCACACCTTTAAAAGTCTTTCCAAAGGATCATTCCCAAGAAAATCAGCATAAAAGGCAGATGAAAATGAACAGGCTCAAAGAGACAAGGCTGTATAAGAAACCCATGACTGCATGACAAAGACTAGTGAAGGAGGCAGCACAGACTGGAGGGAGGCATACAATGTTACAAACAACACAATGCTTAGGAGGGTGGTCTAAATGTGGCACACCGGTGTTCCTGGATTAAAGGCTGCAGGTGCCCTTTGATTAGCTAAATTTTTTCTTCCTGTTTTCAAAATGTTCACAAGCTTAGTAAGAGACAAAAGAAACGTCAGAAAACAAAGTTGCTTATGTCCCACAGTTTTTATAAAAGATGGCTATTAACTGAAACGTAGTAAGAAAGACAGACTAAAAATACACCAAAGTGTAATTAACAATAGATTGTTATTATTACACAAAACTCCAATTTTTTTTTCAAAACTTCAATTTTTATAAAATACTTGAAGTCAAAATTAAAGGGAGCTTCTAAAGTTGCAAGAGAATTCAGAAGTCATCAAAAAGTAGAAATAAATCATCTCAAAAAGAAACTTTGATTTTACCCAAATTCTATCACTCAAGGTATAAAAGACAAAACTAGTACGTTTTATTACACACAATTCAATCATCAAGCTAACATATCAATCTCATTTTATAAAAGAAATATAAAAATATATAACTGCTTAGAATACGAGACTAAATGATCAGCTCATAGATACTTTCCCGGTAGGTGAATTTGTAGAAAATTAACATTTTCTTTCCTACATTTCATGCATTTAAAAATATGGAGGAAAATATAACTGATCCTAGGTCAATGCCCCAGTCTGCACTAAGTGAAAAGAAGCAACCCCCCTCCCAGTATTGAGAGAGCATAGCAGAAAGCAACCAGCTCTTCTAGAGCCTGGATCCAAGCTCACAAGGCAAAGCCTCAGGAGTCAGGGAGGAAACCACAGGCAGCCAGGGACAAAGACTCCATCTTATTCCTCCTGGTCCTAAGAAAAGGCCTAGCAACAACAAACAAAGCAAGTGGACATGGTGCCACCTGGTGGTGGCCACCAAGAGCTGTCAAAGACAATTTTATAATCTTGACTGACCAAGATTAAAGCTTTACTGTAGAATTCCCCTGTGACTGGTGAGAGATGTCGAATCTAGGGTCCCCTCTGAACCTCCCAAATCCCAATCTGCATGCACACAATGAGAAACCTCTGGTCTTGAGAACAGTAGAAATGTTTAGCAAAATCATTTGTTTCCCACTTGATGCCAAAGGCTGCCTTATCCAAAGAGCTCAGTACCACTACCAGTAAACAGGGTACACGACTTTGGAAAGAGTAAATGGAGAAAGCCCCTTTAATCCTATTCTGTAGCTTGTTCATTCACCAGGTGGAAAACAAATACTTGTTCTAACAGGGCTGCGCTCAGGAGCACATATGCAAACACCAGCACTTATCAGATCAGACTGATCAGGACGAAGATCAAGCAGCCTACAGGAGGAGCCTCCACAAGCTAGAACCTTTATTTGTCCTTGCAAATGATGAGAATGAGGAGGTAGAGCTCACACAGCTAAAGTTAGATTCATCTTCATGTCTGTGCCCCAACACTCTTTTCCTTTGGTTCTTCCATCTTCTCCACTTCTTACTTGAACAGAAAGGCCTCTTGAAGGGCTTAAATCTAAAATCAGCCAGATATAGTGACTAGTAACTTATTTACATAAAATCTAAATAAATAAAAGTAAATTTTAAGTTCTCCAAACACATGTCATATACATCAACAGCCATGTGTGACTAGTAGATACCATGTCAGACTAAAGGGATGTAGAACACTTCCGTCTCCTCAGATGTTACATTACATAGAGCTGATCCAGAAAATTATCCAACTGTCTCCTTAGTTTTTAAAATCGTACTACAGGAAAAAAAATCTTAAAAACAAAATACATGTATACAACTCCATGCAGCTATATACATTCAAAGGAGCAGTGTGGTAAATGTTCCCACGCAGAGTTACATTCAAGGACAGACTTCTATAAGGGCTCTATCTAGGAACACTTTGGTAAACAGAGAACTCAACAATCCCTTCCTGCCACTGACTTCCTTTTCTTGCTTGATTGTATCTTGCTGGGTTTTTTACTTTTAATTCTATGTTTCTCAACTGTCTTTCACTATTCCTTCAGGATAGCAAGAAATATCTTCATGATCAATGTTCTGAAACATCTCTGCATAATCTATATCTGTCAACGAGAATTTGGTTCAATGAGAGTTGGAGCCAATGAGAACTGGATCCAATGAAAGCTGGAGTCAATGAGAACTGGGTCCATGAGAGCTAGAGCCAATGAGAACTGGATCCAATGAAAGCTGGAGTCAATGAGAACTGGGTCCATGAGCGCTAGAGCCAATGAGAGCTGGGGCCAAGGAGAATTGGAGCCAATGAGAGCTAAAGCAAAGGAGAGCTGGGGCCAATGAGAGCTGGGGCCAATGAGAGCTAAAGCCAGGGAGAGCTGGGTCCAATGAAAGCTAAAGCCAGGGAGAGCTGGGGCTTTAGACTGGAGCAACCACTGTCAATTAGACTACCTGGAAAGCCAACTAGCAATCCTGGAAGACTGCACATTCATTCCTCTTGTGCCTGCTTCTCTGCCAGCAAGCGCAACTTAGCTCTGATGAGCACAATGGAGACCAGCATAGAGCTCACTGAGCTTCACTTGGTTCCAAAACCAGGCTGCTTAATTAATGTCAAAGAGAAGGAGGAAGGCTGTCTCAAGGTTAGGGTGTGACTCAGAGGTAGAGAGAGCACTTGCTTAGCAAGGACAAGTCCCTGGGTTCCAACCCCACCATCACAATAAATTAAAGCCTGTCTCAGATGAGAAGTCTTTAGGGTTAGATGATATTAAAAGGTTCCATTAAAAATATTCAAGCTATTCTAAGAAGATAAGAATTAATAATAATTATACAAACATGTCAACCACTTCCTATTAACTAATGGTCCTTTTTATTATCTCTTTTTGTTTGTTTGTTTCTGAGACAGGGTTTCTTTGTGTAGCTTTGGAGCCTGTCCTGGAACTCACTCTGTAGACCAGGCTGGGCTCGAACTCACAGAGATCTGCCCACCTCTGCCTCCCAAGTGCTAGGATTAATTTTGTTATTATCTTAAAACTTCCAAATTCATAGGTAAAACTTTAGATTTCTAAAATTGTGTGAAGGTCATTCTGAAACCGAGATTATATAAACAAGTTATCAAAAAGCATATCACAATGGTTGGTGAATTAAACTATCCTATAAGAGGGAAATTTTAATTTCTTAGAACATGCATACATTTAAAAACAAAGCCTGGTATATCAGTCTGAAGTTTGAACGCCCATGGGATGGGGAGAACCACAAATATGGTTCACTCTTCTCATTACCATAGCCTCATGGAAACAACAGAAGAGATTTTAAATTAATAAGTTAAGACAGTGAGAAAATGCACGGGGGGGGAGGTGTTCATGAAAATTAGCTTCAATCTTCCCGACATAAGAGGTTTGTCTTATGGGTACTGAAGAGCTTGCTCAGGGATTAAGAACACTTATTGTTCTTCAGGAGGGCCCAGGTTTGATTCCCAGCACCAGTAGGTTGGCTCACAGCCACCTGTAACAATGGAATCTGACACCCTTTTCTAGACTCTGGCAATATACTACACATATATGGTGTACTTACATACACAGGCAAAACACTCATATTCATAAAAAAATAAATCTTTTTTCTAAAAATCTCTTCCTGGGTGGTGACTGAGCACACCTTTAATCCCAGCACTTAGGAGGCACTAGCAGGTGGATCTCTGTGAGTTCAAAGCCAGCATGGTCTATAGAGTTCCAGGACAGCCAGGGCTACACAAAGAAACCCTGTCTCTAAAAACAAAACAAGAACAAAAATCTCACCAAACTCTGACAATTCCAATAATCCTGAGATGACATCAGAGTATTTCCCACCCCCAATAACTCACTCCCCATAGCTGCCTTCATTTAGCCACTGAAGGGAGTGAATCTTTCTGAGGAACTTAAATATCTGCAGGATACAAACACTGACCATTTCATATGCATTATCAAGCTAGTCTTTCATTTACAAATATAAATGATGGGAAAATCAGGAGATAGTTAAAGGAAAGCAAAAGTGTCAAAGAGAAGCAGGAAAGGGGATCAGCAAAACCTCAATAGTAGCATAAATAATTTGGTGATGAGGGGGACATTCTTTAAATGTACATAGATATAGTAACATTCTTCAATGCAATCCAAGATGAGGTAAATGAAAACAATAAGGCAAGCCACTGCAGTAAGAAACAGGCTGGAGAGATGGTTTGGTGGTTGAAAACCCTGGCTGCTCTGCTAAAGAGCCACTTCAATCCCCAGCACCACATGGCCGCTCACAACTATCTGTAATCCAGTTTCGGGAGCTCTAACACTCTTCCGGCCTGTGAGGGCAGCAGACACACAGTGGTGTAATGACACCCATGCCTGCAAAACTCATACACATAAAATAAAATTTCTTGAGGGGAAAAAAATAAAACAAGAAAGAGTTTTTAGAAATTAAAATCATGGTTTTCAAGTTTTAAAATGTAGCAGTGCACAATGGGAAATACATAATGAATAGATGAAGACCAAATTAAGTATATATATATGAGGAAAGTAGAGAGACACACAAACCCAAGAAACTTATCCAATGACTTAACAGTAGTAGAAAAAAGCTGCAAGGGAATAAAACGGTAGGAAATATTTTCCCTGAGCTAAGAAAGACAGATTAAAAGGAACCAGCAAGTGCCATAAAAGAATAAGACCTCCACACTGATATGTCCCAAGGAAATTTGAGAACTCGAGGCTAGATAATGTTCTAGAAAAAGAAATGACTAACATCAGACTTCTCAACAGTGGAAATAGGGGTTAAAAGGAAGTTAAATATTTTTTTCAAAGTTGTCACACAATTTTATGGAATATTGTCTAAAACTAAAGAGATGATGTATTTACCAGAAAAGGTTACCAATAAATGATGACAGGTTACTGATGGGGAAACACGGCCTAACTACAAAAGGGTAACAAAGGGGGATAGAAAATTGCTATCAATAAGATAGAATAACTATATCCAAATTATCAATCAATATGAAGATAAAGACATTTTCACAAACTCCTTATTTTTACCACCCATGCCTCCTCCATGAAAAACTTCTCTCGAGTAGGCATTCTTACAAATCGAGAAAGAAATCAATAGGTAAGAGGAAGTATAAAAGTCATACATGAGTACAGGAGATATCAGACAGCACTGCCGAAAGAGGATCACATTGAAAAAGCAACGGTTTCAAAGCAGTTGATGATTCACGTCTACGGGCCCAGCCATGCCACTTATGGTAGGAAGAATAATATTTTATACAATCACACTACCATGAAAATGCCACCCACTGGTTTCCAATTTTAGAATCAAACCATAGATGAAGCAGGAAAAACTTAGAGTTAAGGATGGAAGATAAATGATACAAACGGTATCACCACACAAGCCCAGCAGCAGAACTGGAACAACTATCCACTCTGTCTTACACAGCAGTCTCTACAAATCAACAGTCAAGAAATAGAGGTGTAAGTGTATTTTGAATTGTCAGCAGTGACCATTTCTGAGCAGCAGGCTTAATTTTGGTTGTCTTCTATTCTATATGTTTTTTTCCCTTTTTCCATGTGCATAAATACTGTTGAAATGTAAACCTAGAAATGTTCCAAGAACACTAGAGATGCTCTGTAAGAGTTATCTCATTCTGTCGTTACAAACACATTTTCAACAGTGGAAGGGAAAGATCTCAATTCCATCTACATGTACAAAGAAAAGATAAATTAATTTGTATCTAATATCCAGAACCAGTTCCCTAACACCTCCCCACAAAAAGTAAATTCACTGTGCTGTACCTGATAGGCCCTTAGTACTCGAAGCCAGCTTTTCCAGGTGACTGTTAATTTTCTCAATAGCTCTGAAGTTCTTGTTCCTCTTCAGAACATCCACAGCAGACCGAGAGTGTCGATCTAGCAGAGTAGGGTCTGCTCCAAAACTCAGTAGCATCTGCACATCTTCTGTTTGTCCTAGGGCAGGCCAAAATGAGAAAGGGGTATGTTCATGGTTCCTTCCATAAGGAGATGTCCCCATGAGTGCTCAGGGACTGGGGTTCCTCTTGCTAAGGAACCTAAACTGACAGCCTTAGGCAGTCCACCCAATTGCCCCCCTCAAAGCAAGGAGTCCTGGTGTGGAGTGGGAAGGACAATAGCTTTTAAGAGGTTCAGAAGTGTGCTCCTCTCTACCTTTCTCCCCTCTCCTTGGCAACAAGCAAAGAGAGGGGAAATCTGGTTACTAGGCAACAGTTACAGCTGTAAAGATAAGAGCAAGCTGTGACTTCAGATTTCTTTATTCCCTGGGGAGGAATATTGCTCCAGAAAAAATTTGAATAAATTATTTAATATAAAATATACATATATATATATTACACCACACCACACACACACACACACACACACACACACACACACACACACGAGCCTGTCTGGTGATAGAAGAAAAAAGTAGCAACTGCTTTGGCATCAGGGTTTTCTATTGTTGTCATTGCTACCACTCTCTAACCCCAACCTTCTGGCTATCAGCTCCATTTGAGCTCTGATATACCTATCTGACAAGCATCAAGGTGTCTCAGTGATGACAGATTTGACACGTTTCAAATTGAAACAGGTATGTCCCTGGGGTGCACAGGACTTAGGCAGGTACAGAGAATTAAATCAGTGTTAGGCTTCAACTCCTCCATGTAATATTCACTAAAGCTTGCTGTCTGACAGAGATCTCTAAGCCAGTGTCAGGCTGCTCACAGTGCTGTCTTCTCCCATCTCTGTACTCACAGCTACTTCTCTCACCATGCAAAAATTAAAAACTTATACTTCCTATCCATCAAGATCTTAGTGTGGTAGGCACAATACTAAGCCCTAAGAGCCCTGATCCACGGTGTATGTATACCCAATCATGTATTTATTAATTTAGGTACTTCGGCAATGAGCTTAAGACAGATTATCCAGTTAGGCATGACCTAGTTATGAAAGTCAGATGCCAAAGTTCTGAAGATCATACAGGAAAACCAATCATCGAAGATTCAAAGATGGGAGGGACTTAATGCACCAGTTTTCTCCTGCTGGTTTTGAAGGTAAAGGATGCCACAGAGTGACTATGTGTGACCTATAGAAACTCAGAGCAACTTCTGGAAGACATTCAAAAAAGAAAATTGAGACCTTAACCCAGCATCTTAGATTCTGCTCCACCAAATATGCCTGAAACCAGACCTGGAAATCCAGATGAGACATAGCCAAGGCCAACATGTTGAATTCAGCCTTTCTGGAAAACCAGCAGAAGACCCAGTCGCATCAGGCCAGACTACTGACCCACAATAGTCTGTGAGTAAAACATGGGTGTCAAACAAAGGAAGGGAGTGTCACTGCAAGTCACCACACTGTCAGTACTTTGTTACCCAGCACAGGGAACTAAATCAATTATAAACAAAGGAGGTTAAAAACTTCCTACCTGCAGGGTATCAGATGGTCAATGAAAACTAACTGGGGCTTGTTTTAAAGGCATTACATGAGCTGGCAAGATGACTCAGCAGGTAAAGGCACTTGCCACTAAGGCTAACAACCTTAGTTCAACTCTGGAACCCATATGATAGAAGAAAGAGCATCAATTCCCAAAAGCTGTCTTCTACTTACACACATCTCACACACACACACACACAAGTTGTTGATTAAAAAAAGGAGAAGAGGAAGAGGAAGAGAAGAAAGAAAGAAAGAAATCTCTATTTCCAATGTTGTTTGCCATCAAAAGATCACAGCTCAGTCTCACTCACCAAATCTGCTCCAGATGATAATACCACCAAGTTGTGGGAACTCCTTAAGCCAATAGCCTTTAAGATACCAGCCCACTTGGAACGTGGTCATGCACTACAAGTGCAGATGAAAAGCGGGTGCAGCCCTTCTTTTCTGCTGGATTCATTTCCAGTTCCCAGTGTACACAAAGGACTGCAATCGCTACCCTTATTGTGAGTTTAATCCCCAAATAAATAAACCTTTGTTATACTCCATTCCAGGCTACTATGGTACTCTTTGATACTACTACACCACCAGGCATAAGTGCCACCATTCCTGCCACCTCTATTCCACTGACACTGAGAATTCATTACCATTGCAGAAAACAAAAATGTTCTGTATTTGAGACAGGATCTCACTATGTAGAACAGACTGGCCTCAAATTAAAAAGATTCACCTGTCTCTGTCTCCTCAATGCGAGGATTAAATGTATGTGCCACCACACATGATGAAAAAAAGGTTTTCTTACATAACCAAGAGAAAGTACATAATGATGGGTCTGAGAGTTTGGGGGAAGAGAGTGTCATCAAAGAGCTCAATGGGAGTGAACAGCTTTCCTCCTTCAAAGTCTAACAAGGCTTTTCATGTCACAATAACCAACTTCTCTTCAGTTATGCCAATCTCTCTTACATGTAGCCTGTATAGCACTGTGTGTATAATAGGATGTAATTCCCATGTTAGGTTCTAAGGGCCATAAAGACCATGTTGGTTGCCTGGTTCACAGATCTGGCATAGAATAAAGGCACTTTATAGCATACAGTAAGGGAGTATATGGGGTGTAGCCACAAGTCTATGTTCTTGAGTCATTTAACCCCACAGAAGCCACTTGAAAGAGCCCAGTGATTCTCCTCTCACCTACCTCCTTCCTGCTTACGCCTGTTTTCCCAGTCATAGTCAATTCAAGGGAAAGTCTGGTCTTCTAAGTCTGCCATGTGTGGGTTTTCTAATGTCTGCAGTCACTGGACCCACAACACATCTTCCAGCATAATAGCTCTACTCACGCTTGATGGAGTATCCTGGGAAGTGAGCAGCAGCAACATGCAGGACAGTGCAGCCAGCATCGTCTCTGTGGTTGATGTGGCCTTTCCACTCAGGCTTGTGCTCCATTATCCACCTGAAAAGCTGATTTTCCCCTGGACAGAAATAAGTTTCAAATATTATTTCTACATAAAATTAAGAAAGCAAATCAACTGTATGCTCTCCCTAAGGGATCAAAATGGGGACTATAGCACACATTTCTACTCTCCAGCAGAAGGTATGAAGGGAAGCAGGCATTTCATTATAATCTCAGGTTAGGTACAACGGGAATCTTACCCATGTAGCTTACTGAGGGAGTAAAGGGGTGAACAAAGCAGAGCAGGGCAGGAGAAGGAGCTAAGCAAGGGCATGGCCTAAGCTACATATGGTTCCAGCTACTGTAAAGAGGAGACAGGATGGGGTCTTGACCTTCAGGACATAAGCAAATTTCTAATCTTCACATGTCTCCTCATTTAAAAATTGGGTCCAGGATTAGACTGCTTCTAGTCAGGCTTTGCTTTTACATGTTTGTCTACAAATCCCTATGTAAGAGGAAAAACAGCATCATGTACAAAATCCTGAGTGTATCAAGTGGATAATGGTGGAGCACAAATAAAAGACGGAAGAAAAAGTCCCAAGCACTGCCACCCCCAATCCCCTCCAGGAAGATGACACAGCCTAGAAGAGCTTCACAGAGCTCTCTCAGCTCCTTCTGGTCCAGGAAGATCAAATTTACCCTCCCAAAAAACACAAGTTTCTATCTTAAGTGTTGGTATGTTAATGACAGACTCAAATATTTAATTTTATAAAGGAAATGATAAAGCTTTAAGGAGTCTATTTTATGAAAATGGAAGTTCTAGTAAGTCTAGTGGAACCTGCCTGTAGTCCCAGCTACTATGGAAGCCAAGGCAAGAAGAACACAAATCCAAGAGTTAATTCAAAGCCAGAGAGAGAAACAAACAAAACACAGCCTCAAAATTAAATGGGTGTGAGGTGAGAATAGCTGAGTGGCAGACAGCTTGCCTAGCATGTGTAAAGGCCCTTCTTTCTATCCTGAGAGAGGGAGGGAGGGGGAAGAAAAGAACGGGAAAGAGAGTGTGTGTGCAGTCCTTGGCAATACAACCAACTGTTAAAGTTATCAATTCATGGTCCTTTCAAGGATCCTCCAGTCACAGTCCCAAAACACAGTTGCAGGCCCTCTGGGCTACACAGAAAAACATGCTGAGGGACAGAACCAGTCAAGCTACCTCTTTCTTAACACTTCTCTCTTCCAATCCATATCTGGGGCTCTACTCTTCTGTCTAGACTTTAAAAACACAAGATCTTTGCAAGCTGAATCTCTGGCAACTACTCAGTGCCGGGAGAAATAAATATGCTTTGTCCTCACCAAAAACCAGAATTGCTTGGATAGACTGCCTTCAAGTAGCTCAACTCTGGGCAGAGCCCTCTGCCTCTGAGCTGTCAAGAAGCTAGGTAGGTATGTGAACAGGAAAACACCTCACTTGCTTGGATGCAGAGCCGCATGAGGGCATGGAGAGGGTTGGGTCCTATGGTTTCAACATTTGCACCAATGGAGATGAGCCACTGAACCAGCTTGGGCACTTGCTCCATTTTCTCATAAAGCCCGATGAAGACATACTTCTGGAAAAAAACAAGACACACAAACAGTCATGAAAGTTATTACATTAATACAAAACTTAAGCTCCTTCAATCATGCAGTTTTGAATTGGTAAAACATGAGTTAACTACTCTCAGCCCAAGAGCACCATAAATAACACATCCACAATGAAGCAGCTACTGGGGAGTCCTAAACACAGTGACATGGTCTCCTATAAAGGCACATTTCTAGAATCATCCCCCTTACCTCAAAGAGGCTTTTCAGTGACAGCTCAGAGACATGGATATTGCTTGGCAGCCGGTCTTTCTTTGCTGACAACAGTAGAAATGACTGCTTGCAAGGAAGAACAAGAAAAGGTTGGCATAGCAATCTTCTCCATGGCTTATTAGAACAGAAAGGTTATTATTGTATGACCCAACAACGACAAACAAAAACAAGCTTTATCTACTTTTTAAGCTACCTACAAAGTTTGTCAGACTAAACCATAATAATCAAAGTCTCTCTTTCTAGCCACCTGCCTGGCTGACTGTAGGCAAAGCTCTTTCCACATTCCCTCACAACCTGCTAAAGACAAGATTCTCTAATATCAAACATCTTAGCAGGGGATGAGGGCAGCCTGATGTCACACAAACCTAAAATCCCAGGCTCGGTATAACCATGCCTAGAGACACCTCTCCCATACATATCCTTGCCATTGGACTAGGAGTGTAGAAACTGAGACTAAGGCCATATTTTGCTTCTAGATCCTTTCAGGTTGGTGTACAGTTAATGCTAGCCTTCCACAGGCCCACTGTCCATGTTCAGCCCTAGATAATGCATTCAGGACTCTGACAGTTAAGACCGCTGGCCTGGCTTTTAAGATGCCTCACTCTCCAGTACTTGAAAACTACCTAGACGTCACACAGCTAGGATGTTGGGCCTGTCCCCTTGGGCTGGATTCCTGACCCTTCCCTTGATTGTGTAGATGAAAATGTCAGATTATTATAAAGGTTTTTAGCTCAGCAGTTAGAGATTGCTCAGTGGTTAAGAATAATGGCTGCTCTTCCAGATGATCAAAGTTCAATTCCTAGCACCCATATGACAGCTCACAACCACTTATAACTCCAGTTCCAGGGGATCTGATGTCTTCTTTTGCACCCCTTGAACACCAGGCAAACATGTAGTACACAGACACACATGCAGGCAAAAAAATATCATATGCATTTAGAAAGAAAAAAACTTGTTAGCTCAGCGCTTAGCATATTGTAAGACTTCAACACACACTAGCAGATTAACACCTGGTGCCCTTAACCACTCTTTTTAAATTTTCAGCAAAACCCTGAGGGAAAAAGTAAAGTAACTTTGTATGCTGCAACTTAAAAATGAAAATCTGAGATTCAAAGGAGTAAATCTGAGATCCAAGTAGTAAATGAAGGATTAAGGCTCAAGGACACCTCCAGCCTCTTTTAGCTGTTATTCACCAATTAGCAATTTCTTAAAACTACATAGAAACCTTGAGTTGTGAAGATGGCTCCCTTGGTAAAGTGCATGTCATGCGAGTAAAGGGATCTGAGTTCAGGTACCCAGCATCTACTTAAAAAGCCAGGCACAGAAACAGACAGAAACAGCGGGGCAAGAGAAGACAGGTCGATCCCTAGCCTAATGATGAGCTCCAGGTTCAGTGACAGATCCTGTTCAACAAAATAAGGTGGAGAGTGACCGAGTAAGGCACTCAACATCAACCTCAGCCCCTCCCCAAGCACCACACGCGCACACACACACACACACACGCCAATGCATCTGCATGCACATATGCATACACAAAGAAGAACACATCACATACACCATACATACCAGAGGCACATCCACAGAGAGAATAAATAAAAATATGTTTTTAAGAAGCTATTCTGGTATCAAGATAAAGAAATAATGCATTACATTCCTTTGGTATCAAGAGAAGAAATTATTTAAAAGAGTATGTTTTCCTAGTGTGAGAGCCACCTCCTGTACTCACATGCCATAATCCTTTCTTTGCCAACTTCTCTATTACAGATTGCCACACTTCTGTTGAAAATCCAGCAGTGAAAATATGATCAAAGCAGGGCAAGAAACTCTGCAAAACAATGGAGTCACCTGAAAGAAAATTCCATGGTTTAGAAACTTTCAAGTGAGCGAAGTCTAGAGCCTTGAGGAAATGTTCCCCAATGAAGACCACATAAAGTCAAAAGGTAAGTTAAAGATCTCAGGAAGAAAACTCATTTCAAAGTATAAAGTTCATTCTGACTGAATGGGTAACAATCATTTTAAGTTTGGTCAGGGCTGGATACTGTCAGGGCAGCAGACTGCAGCATCTCTGGCAAGGGATGTAATACACAAGTTCCCTCTGAGCCCTCTGGAATGAGCAATAAGGTCTCTGATCCCTGGGCAAGGAGTGTCACAACTATGATGCCAAACACACATTGTGAGTTGTCACAGGACCCTCCATCATCCTAGGTTAATTTCTTAATAAACAAGTTGTCAATGAAATGGTACAGCATATGAATGCTTGCTACACAGTATGAAAACTTAAGAAAGAAGATAAATATACACTGAGATGTATAATGTTATTTAAATATAACTTTTAGCAGGTTAGAGAAAAATACTTGAAAGTCACAGGAAAGAACAAAATCTTCTAACACAAGTAGTAGAAGTAGGAAATTTCTATCCACCAACAAAGGAAACTTACAGGCTATAAAATAAGACTTCAAAAGCTTTAAATCATTAGAGTAATCAGACTTCCCTGTTTTTACAAAGGCACAAGCCACTCAAGTTTCCAAAATGTTTTCTGGTAGGACTAGTTTCATTCCAACTGAATATACTAGTACCAAAAGAACACCCTGGAGTCACTTTCCCATGAGGCATTTGGGGTAAGTAACAAAAACTTAAAATACTTTCTCCCAGTTTGACTTACTGCTCATAGTTGTGAAGATTCCGACAAGGAAATCAGGAACCTGCACTTGGTCTGGGCTTCTCTGCAAAAGTCGCAGACCCTCAAAAAACATGCGAGCAGCTTCATAAGGCTGCAGCAAGTGCAGCAAGGAGTAACCAGCCCGGTAGTAGCCCTGGAAAAGAACAAAGTACACTGATGTTCCATTGCCTCTAACCTGCAGCTACTGCCAGAAAGAAAAGCAAGACTGCAACGTGAGGATCCTACTCCAGAAGCCCCCCCCCTGTCTCTGTGTGTGCGTGTGTGTGTGTGTCTCTCTCTGTCTCTGTGTGTGTGTGTGTATGTGTGAGGGGGGCTTGTGTGGAAAGCAAAGGTCAAATTCAGGTGTCTTCCCCTATTGCTCTCCACCTTACTATTTTTTAACAAGATCTCTCACTAAACCATTCCAACAAGACTGAGCAGATTGACCAACCAGTCCCCAGGATCCACCTATCTCCTCTCCAACTAGTGATGGGGTTACAAGCATGGGGGTACTAGGGGTCCAAACTGAGGTCCTCATGCTTGCACAGCAAGCACTTTCTCCCCTAAGTCATGCCCCTAGTCCCAAGAAGAGCTTCTAAGAAGGCTTTCCACATTATACTCTGTGCCATGTCTTTCTGATACCTCTTACCTGTTAAGAAAATATATAACCATGTCCATCTCTATAGCCTCTGAAACATCTACCATGACAGAGAGGGAAAGCATGAGTGCAGCTTATTGTTCACACTGTTAATCACAGTCTGAGCAGGAAAATGAAGTGTCCTATGGCTGGTGCTCAGAAAAAGTGAGACTTCTGTGTAAACACAGAAGTTGTTCCTTGTTCCCTTTATTCAATTTCCACTGGTATGTAAGAAAACACAATTTCCACTAAAAACACAATTTCCACTTGTATGTAAGAAAACACAATTTCCACTGGTACGTAAGAAAAAACTGCAATGACAAGCACTGAGAACTACTCAGCTCTGTATTATAAGCAATAGGAACAACAGGCAAAGAAAACATTATTTTTTCTGTAAAAAGAAGAAAATTATAACTAAAAGGGAGATGAGGCCAACAAGATGGCTCAGTGAGTAAAGGCACTTACTGACAGGCCTGATGACCTGAATTCAAGTCCAAGACCCACATGCACAGGCAAGACCAACTCCACAAGTTTTCCTCTGACTCCACACACATTAGGGCACAATTATGCCCCCAGACACAAATTAATTAATTAGCATAAAATAAGTAATATTTAAGAGGAAGAATGGTCTGGTTTTACAAATATGCAAGTGTAGGACTCCACATAAGAATAAAAGCACACCGCCTCCCCAATTCTGTCAACTGCAGTGGCAGGGACCCACCAAGACTACTGTCAGAATTAACAGAAGTGTTCACAACCTGGGTTCATGCAAAAGCAAGCACTTAGAAATTCCACTTAATCTTGAACCTCTCAGTATTTATTTATCTGAATTAACCTTTCTTAGAATGTCTAAGGAGCTCAGGTAGCAACTTGAGAAAAGGGGAAAACTGTGTTGGGTTTGTTGGGCTTTGGGGTCTTTTGGGAAACCATGTGAGCTAACACAGAATTTCCCGTTTATTTGTTTCCTCAGATCTAAAATGTCATCTTTTATTCTGTGGGGATGAAGAGGATGGGAATATTCTAACCCTACACATGTTGCTTTGGCATGAAGATTATTTTAAGATAAAGGCATTTGTGATTCAAAAAGGCAGAGTAAAGCCTTCCTGGAGCTGGAGCCTCCCTCTCCCTGCACACAGAATCTCCTGGGGGTACAATTACCATAAACCCAACTGAAGAAGCTTTGGGTCACAGAGAAGAGCAGCCATCAGCACTGAGGTGGCTACACACAAACCTGCTCTCTAAAACAGCCCTTGCTTTGCAGGTGTTTCCCCCACAGGTTGCAGCTCCTACCCCCAAGGCCCCTTTCCCTTGTCTTTTCATTCTTGTTAAAAAAAAAAATAGCATAAACTTTCAGACTTGTCTCCTTCATTAGAATATTCTAGGAAATCCCCATAAAAACAGCAACAAATCAAATTTATGCTTTTTTGCAGCTTAATTCACCGGGGCTCCAGCCACTGAACTAAAAGAGGTTAGCATTTTCCTCTACTACAGAGAACAGTAAGAGGGGAAGAAAAGACACCTAGGAGCACTGAGTAAGAATGGAGGAGTGGCTATGGTTTCTGTGCTGTTAGAAACTGGGACTATAACCACACAAGGAAACTGGGAATATCATTCAAAACTTCCTCAGGCCACAGCCAGAACTGTAGGAATGTATGCCAGGCCCAACTACTCCCTACCCTAGCATACACCTGAGAAGTCTCAGAAATGTGCTTCCATTTTCAACTTCAGTATCATCTAAAGTGTCTATCCTCCACCCTGGGAATGGAGCTCAGTAGAGGAGTGTTTTCCTAGGATGTACCAAGGGTAAATGCCTACTTAAAATACAAATTTTCAAGTCTCCCTCTGAATATTTGAGTCATTTGTGGCTCTAACTTCCCCACCTTTTCCTATTGTGTTCTGCTGCCAACTATTTTGTTTAGTATCCTGATGTGGAATGGCCTTCTGTATATGTGTTGCTTTTACTGGTTAATGAATAAAGCTGCTTTGGCCTATAGGAGGGCAGAATGTAACCAGACTAAAAGATATATAGAGAGAGTAGGCGGAGTCAAAGAGATGCCATGTAGCTACCGAAGGAGACAGATGCCCAGGAACCTTACTGGTAAACCATGAGCTTTGCAGTGATACATAGATTAATAGAAACAGGTTAATTCAAGATGTAAGAGCTAGCTAAGAATACACTAGAGTCATTGGCCAAACAGTGTTGCAATTAATATTGTTTCTGTGTGATTATTTCTGGTCCAGGCAGCTGAGAAACCAACAAGCTACCTCCATCTACAGTATTCCCTTAATTCTTGCAGCCCTAGGCATCATCTCATTTTACAGTTAAGGAGCCTGAGTTATAGCAAGACTCTCTCATGCACATTAGAGCATATAACAGAGAGGCTAGTGTCTGGTGTTTTCCCAGTTTATGGAGGAGCTTTTCTCAACTACTCAGACCACTCATTTAACACACACTTCGTAGTCACATAGTTACAGACTACTGTTTAACTTAAAGCCTCATATTTTACTACTTGGTTATTCTTCTCTTCAATTTAGTATGAATTACTCAGGGTCTAACACTCCTTTTATGTGTTTTGAAACACCAATGATGAGGTTGTCTTATAGGGTAAGCACTTGGGCCATTTCAACTGAAAAAAAAATCAGATTAATGCTTACCAGACTGGGCATAGTGGTATATGTCTTTAATTCTAGCACCAAGAGGTATAGGCAGGAAAATCTGTTTGAAATCAAGGCTAACCTGGTCTATATGATAAGTTCCAGGCCAGCCAGAGTGCATAGTGAGACCCTGTCTTAAAAAAAGGAAATGTACACATGCACCACCACCACGGTTTGCTGACCTGAAGTGGGGCTTTGTTAACACGAACTGCAAGCATCTTCGTCTAACGACATCAGGTCTAAGGAGCTCCTCCAGCCTCTCACTGAGCACCATCTACCAGGGAGTCAGAGTCCACTCTCCCAGGCAGAGTCTCAACACCCACCATCCCTGTACCTACTCCTCTGGAGTAAGGCTCCCCCAGCTCATGGACCTCTGTCTGAAGAGCAAGTGCATTCAAAGAGATTCATTCCTAGAACATACTTTGACAAGAAGGAAGAAAAACAAGCAACGTAAGAGGAGGGAAGCAGCCACTGCTACCATACCTTCACATAGGTTGGGTCCCATTGGAGACACTCCTTGGCAGCAAGAAAAGCCTCGTTCCATTTCCCAAGGCTGTAAAATGCATTGGATTTATTGCACAACATCACAGCCAATTCCCGAGGGGGAGTCCTGTAAGAAAGAACAAACCAGAAATCAGCAAAGCCATCATTCTGAAAATTCAGGACATAGTCCTCAAAGACCACCACTCTGGAGCTGGCTACTGCCAGCAGGCAGAGTTTAGTTGGAAATCCCTGTTAGGCATATGAGATCTGTCCTAAAAAGACTGGAGCATTTACAATGTAGAAACCTGTTTCCCTGCTCCCAAATCTCTGCTCATACTTTTAATGATAAATGCATTCAACATCTTAACCCCATCAACCACACTGATCACTACAAATGTCTTTATTTGTAGAGAACATTGGTGAAAATGTATAAACGATGATGCCAAATAGATGGGAATGTGAAGGCATTCCTACCAAGACTTTAAAGAGTGCAGATGAGGCATGATCCATTCCACATGCACACCATAGCATAGGAAGAACCTCTCAGAACACAGGCTGTACAGGCAGGGGATTCCAGGGTACTTGCACCCATTGTGGATCAAAGGGAAGACAAGGGTTCTAGGTGAATGAGGACTAGCTCCTAACTACTGTTTGTAAGGAGGGACATAGTTGGAAGACAGCCAAAGAGGTGCCCTCTGAAGCATGGAGGAAGAAGGGCCACCATGTCTGCACCCAGAGCATACAGGGCAGCAAGAGTAATCCTGGAAGCAGGCTGGAAGAAGAAAGAAGGTTCCAAATGCACCACAGTGTCAAGGGAGCCCAAGCGTCACTAGGATGTTAGGCACACGGGGGGGAGAAAACAAGACTTGCTATTTTCACACTTGTAAAATGAAAAGGAAGTCCAAATCACTATGCAAAGAATTATCTACGTACTGTGGATAAAAAACAAAAACTGTAAAAATGATCTGTTACTATCCCATTCTCAGTCTTCTGTATCTGCCTTCATTAGCTTCCCAACTATCCTTCCAAGTGGAGGGATGTAAGCCCTGAGACACACAGCAGTGGGGTCAGCAGCAGATAATAAGCAAAGAGGGAAGGGAATGAAGGGCAAACATAGGACATCTCTCACAAAACAGAAAAGTCTCTGGATGAGGGAGAACCCCACTACACAAGTAACTACCTGTAGGAGGGACACAGTGCTTCCCCCCAGAGCTCTCCTCTACCCCTCCCCCACCCAGGAAAGCAACAGCCCTGCTAACCCCAGACTCCAGAACCATAGCAGAACAAATCTATAGTCTTAAGGCACTAAGTGTGTAGCAGTTTGTCACTTCAGCAACAGGAAACTAATAGAGCAATAATGCTGAGGCACTGTGTGCTTTTTCATGCACACAGGGAACTTTCCAGAAATGGCATCATAACAAACTAGATACAGAAGCAGGTAAGATTTGCAAAAGCAAATTTCTTATGATATTGTTTATTTTGATAAATATATTATTCATAAAAAATATCTTCATGCATCTATTATTTTATTTTACTATTGTTTACTAAAGTAAAATAATATTTTAATTTTATTCCTATGTGAAATGAACTTTTGTAATTAATATTTTAGACTAGCTTATCAAACTATAGGTTCCATCATACTATTTCTTTATGGGTCACTATTCTTTGTTCTCATTTGTTCTCCTTCCCACTGCCCTCCCCTGTATCCATATCCTACCCTGGCTAGGTTCCCTTCCTCCACCTAGATAGTCCCCCAATATTTTAATACATTAATAATTATTTTTCTCAGTTTTGAGCTATAATTCAGACTATATTGATAGTTATAACCTATAGAAATAAAACTCTCTAGCATTCTCAGTCATTTCTAAGCCTGTCACATGACACTACTATGTTTGAAAACAGGTTTTCTAAAGTGAGGAAGATCCAGTGAGCCTTAGAGCCTGTAATATGGCCCTGTGGCCAGGGGTAAATAGCAGAGAAAATCAACCAGATGAAAGCAACAACAATGAAGAAGCTTGGGGGTGCAGCCACCCCAGAAACTACAGTTCCTTAAGCAGATGGGAGGGAAGTTGTGCTGTGCTCTAGCAGACCCCATGTTCCCTGTCCTTGTCCTTCTGTGCTAACAATGTACAGAGGACAAATAGGAAGTGGTGTGAGAAAGGAAACAGAAACTAGGTCATAAGAAATGCGGAGAAAACACAGATAACAAAGCCCTTGTTTAGGGCAAAGGAAACAAAGGCTAGAAAAGCTGAACACTCATCCGCACTGTATAACGCAAAAGAATCTGGATGACTTCACCACACTTCTGGATAGCCAAAGAGAAGTTCACACTCTTAAGAACCTGGATGCCAGATTCTTTCAACAGATGAACACAAGCAAATAGGTTCACCCTGTAGAAAGTGGGAAGCTGGCTGCCCTGTTTGCTACCAGACCCATGTGGGGTACAGTCACCTTCAAGCCTGTTTTATGGAGTCCATGGAAGCAGGTCATTCTAGCCCCACCCACCTTGAGAGAGCACACCCTGAGAAGACCTTTCCTTTCTCAGTTTCCTTGTGGCAAGAACATTCCATGTGCTCAGTAGCCTGCTAGGAGTTGCTTCCAAGCACACAACAGTATATACCCAGCAGGTGCCGAGCACTAAGACAGTCACATTCACTTGTCACCACAGCCCATGAGGAGGTATTGTACCCACTGTTTACATGTGAAAACAGGCTCAAGGAGATTCAAGTCACTTACCTAGAGATTTTTTTTTTACCAATTCCAAGTTTCTGACCTAGATCCCATGAATGTGGGACAAGTACAATTCAACTGATAGTGCTTCTTTCCCTTATAACCTTATATAATTACAAACTAACACAGACACGCACTGCAATTCCAAAGACCTCATGTGAAAATGGTTAGGAAACAGGCCCCAGTTTCTCTAGGTCCTTCCTTCTTAAACTGCTATAAAGCGAGCCTTGGAACATTTGACCCAGAATCTGTTTACATCCTCCAAAAAGTCCTTCTTTTCGGTCACAGTCTCTTCTGCTCACTGTTACAGTTCAGTGACCTAGCATACAAGGCCGCTTGTTTTAGCTGTGGTAGAAACATTTTAATGCCAGACGTGAAAAGGGTACAATGACCACCTTGGATTTGTCTCAAAGGTTGAGGAAAAGGGTCTGACACCCCAGGCTACATGATGGGGGCTCTAAATATGTTGAGCAAAGGCAGGAGCGGAGAGGCCTGAGAAAGCCTTAATAAGAAACTACCAAGAATATGCAGAGAAAAGTGCATTTCAAAACAGATACCCCTTCCAGTGTGGCATCACTGAAGGCAAAGTGGTAGGGAGAGTATTAAATAATGACAATACAGGCATTCATGTATGCCATAAACCTATGAGGTTCTAAAGTTTGTTGAGCGTCTTGCTGATCAAGTAAGTCAATTCTTGGGTATGTAATAATTCTTATTACTTTTATCGTTTCAAATCTTGTTGTCAAGGAGTTAGAGGAAGGAATAGAACTGAACAAGAATGATGGTGGCTTAGTTTAGACACACATGAGCTGGCTGGGAAACAGACTTCTGAACCCCACTGCATTCCTTAGGTAGAACTTTATGAAAATGAGGCCCATGATTCCTATACCAGTCAGAACACAAAACTTCACCCACACTTCTCATTCTGTAACTTGCATTTATTCAGGTCTGACTAACAGAACATGAGAAAATGTCAAGGACTGACTTACAAGGGAACAAAGCGCTATGTTTCTCTTCCGAATACTGTCAGCCATTTGCCAAACAAATATTTATCAAACTGGCCATTACCAGAGAGCTAGAACATGAAAATCCCCCAACTGACAAAGGGTCAATACCTGTCCTTTAAAAATATCTTTATATTGCTAGAAAAGTCCAGCAGCAGCTGTGCTGGTTTGTTATAATGCCTTCTGATGCTAAAGCAGGAGAGTGAGTTTGAGGTCACTCGTTATGACATATATGAGACAGAAGTGATTTCAAATTTGGGAGAACTGTTTACAGGGAATTAGCCTCATGGATGTCTACCACAGTGAAACCTGGAAATAACCCTAAGTGTTTCATTGCTCCTAACAGATCTAAGGCAATTACAGTTTACCCATGCACTAGAATGCCATCCATTGGCTATTTTAAAAATCATGTAACAGATATTTAATGATAGAATTATAGTAAAAGAAAAATATGAGCTACACAAAGTCATATATCCAAAATTTTCAGTAGATAATACATTGAAAATATGACAAAATGGCATCAGCCATACCACTGAGACTAAGTAGGGTTTGAGTTTTTGTCATATTTTTTCTTGAATTTTCAGCACTTTACAATATATGACCTTGATAATCAGAGCATAAATAGTATCAAAACGAGAGTCTAAGAGTTTAGCTGAACGCCAGCGCAAATGTTTCTCTGGTATTCACATGTACAGTAACACTTGTCATTTCAGAATGCTTTCACAGAAACCTACAGAGAGCACTAGGTAGGTGCTGCATGGGAAAATGCTGGAGACAGTCCGCCCCACATTCTGCATTGCCTCTATGCACCATGTCAAAAGGAGAGAGGGTGACTACAGTAGAGACAGTAACCTCAGACAAAAATCTCTCCAGAGGCGACTATGCGACTTCCAAGGCCAGGATGAGAGGACTCTTTGACTCTTTATTTAAAAAACAATAATAATAAATTGATAATACAAATATTTTGTGGGGCTGGAGAGTCAACACCCACAAGGCAGCTCATGCCTGTCTATAATTCCAGTCTTGAGTGATCTCACACCTTCTTCTGGCCTCCTCTGGCACAGCACACACAGTATGTGCAGACATAACATAAAAGCAAAACACCCATACACGTAAAAATAAATAAATCTTTTAAAAACAATTTTTAAACATTTTATCAACTGGTTTTTTGGACAAAAGAAATATTTTGGGTATGAGTACTCTGAATCTGATTTGATCTTCCTCCTCTGTGAGACAGTCTTTGAATTCCATTGTCTTTGTGTATCATTTGTCACAGAATGAGTCCAGTCCATAGGGAAGAACACAGGAGTAGGTCTAGACTAGCCTGCTGCAGCTATCCATGCAGACTGGGCGTCCTGTGGTTCCCACCAAGCCAGTGTCTATTTAGAAAGAACTTTATTGTGGATCCCTGAAACAACAACAACAGAAACTGGATGAGGTCACCTTCTCACCTTCACTTATGCCATACAAGTTTGGCTTTGTGACCAAAAACTACATAGTCAGCAGTCAGTCAGTCTCTCTCTCTCTCTCTCTCTCTCTCTCTCTCTCTCTCTCTCTCTCTCTCTCTCACTCCCTCTGCCATAAAAGAGTCAGAGGTGTTAGCCTATGTCTTCTCAACAAGTCTAAAAGCTGGGAGTTCAGGATCCCAAAGACATTAAGCAGAATTCTGCTCTCAGAGGAGCTTGTCTTAACTAAGAGGCATGTCTATTGCTCTGACTTTCGTTAGCCTTGTTAGTGCTGGGAAAGTCTCAGATCAGAATCACCAGAATCACTTGCCACACGTCATGTGTGGTCAGAGACATTTGCACATAACCTTTAACCACTTACTGTCCTAGTCTGTGTCTAAGAGTAAATTGTGGATAGTAGTTGACACAGCTTCTACAACTTCAAGGACACCTCTGGCTTCTCTGATCCAGCTACCACACTGACTTCAACTCCTGCTGGCAGCCTGTTTATAACAATTAACCTGTTTAGCTTTGGTTTTGAGTCCCATATACCCCGACTTACAATTCCCTTTGCACTTAATTATGCCTGTTCCAACACAAAAATGTTACATGCTAATGAAAAGTTCTCAGTGGACTGTGGCCAGCATGACCAAATGTTTGAAGCCCAGCTGTCCACTGCCATGTGAACTTAAGGATAAAGGGGAAAGTAGAGGTGATGAAAGAAAGGAAAGCCCTTCAGCTCTTCTCAGTCAAATCTTACATCTTTCAGCTATACTTTTAAAACCCATCCTACATTCCTTTCTTAGTCAATTCTTAGTCCAGAAGAAAAAGGACTGAAATTGTTCTGAACTGTTTGCAGGACCCCTCAATTCAGACACCCTTGTAACACTTTCCTCTCCTGCTGACAGCTTCTGATTTGCTCTTCTATTGTTTTATTTTTGGTTTTGGTTTGGTTTGGTTTTCCCGAGAAATGGTTTTTCTGTGTAGCCCTGGTTGTTCTGGAACTAATTCTGTAGACCAGACTGGCCTTGAACTCACAGAAATCTGCCTGCCTCTGCCTCGGGAGTGCTGAAATTAAAGGTGTGCGCCACCACAGCCTGGCTGACTTGATCTTAGCGGCTCTTTCTGACTTGTTACCTCTAAAGAGAAACCTAGGTTACCTGGCCTTTGCATACAGGCCAGTTGAAGGGCTAGAGCCCCAGAATATGGATGAACGAAAATCTGAGTTACAAGCACGTTTTCGCTAGCAGAGGCTGCACTCTTGCTCCAGGTGTAGAAACCCAGCTTCCTGTTTGTTTTGGTTTTGTGTGTTGCTTGGAGTTTGAGTCATCCGTTTGGTTATGCCTTTGGTTAATATTTACAGCACTACATTAACTTTTGTTCACCTTTTTCTCCAGAGCTGAAATGGAGCTTTAAAAAGAAGGCAACAAATTATTTAACACATTTCAAAGACAAGCCACTGAACTCCAAATCTAGCAAAGAGAAACATTTTAATTTTCATCTTATCAATAAGTCACTCCACACTATGGAAAATCCAATACAACTGACTGGAAACTCAGACCTCACTATCACTCATGCTGTAACACAAGATGTAAAGAGAATTAAAAGTAGCTGAATTTGTCTCACACTCTGTCCTGAATATACCTCTAAAATCTCCATGAAGTCTGTCTCTTGATCTCAGACTAGAAGAGGCCCAGAAGAAATGATGATATTCTACAGTTACACAAGTTCCTTCCTTTGGCTATAAGACTACTGAAACAATGGTCACCAAGAAATTAGAATTTCCCAAGGAGTCTCTCCCTGGGAGGAGAAGGCTGGCATCTGGTGCCAGCCAGAGAGGGAACTTGTCTCTACGAAAAAAATTACACACACTTCTGACAATATCACACCACCTGACAGAAAGAGACCAGAGCTAAAACAATGATCAATCAATGACAGGTCTGCTCACACCTTGGCTATAACTGCAGAGCTAAGCATATCTCTAGTCCTCTACATAAGCCACCAGCAAGTCAGGACCCCAACATAGGCAGAGGCAAGAATGCCTGTGGATACTTTAAATATAAAAAAAAGAAATAGGTTAGGTTAATATATAAAGGGTATTAAAAATGACACTGCCTGCCCTAAAAGAAAAAAAGCAGAATATTTAACTAGTGTTTTCCTGAATATTTAATCTGTATGAATATTTCCAAAACCTTCTTGGTAAAAGCATACTTTTTCTCTCTGACCTTAAGATATAAAACATCCAGTCCCATCTAAGAAACTTTCAAAATGAAAACCTTGATGATTCTCAGGAGAGAAAAAGGGCTAAAAATATTTGTGGTCCACCTCATTTAAAACCTGACAAGGGTTGTTTATTTGTTGGGTTTTGTTTTTCAACTTCATTTTCATGTGAATGAGTGCCTTGCCTATGTGTATGTCCATGCACTATGTGTACTCAGGGCCCACAGAGGCCAGAAGGCATTAAATCCCCTGAGACTGGAGTTACAGACAGTTGTGAGCTGTCATGTGGGCACTGGGAATTGAACTCAGGTTCTCTGGTAGAGCAGCCAGTGTTCTTAACTACTGAGCCATCTCTCTACTTCCTGATAATGAATTTTTTTTTTAATCTCTATGGTCAATTCAATTTAACTGAAAGTTGACACTGAGTAAGGTCATCTTACCATAGGGAAGCCTGCATACTTGTGTCTACCATAACTCTTCACAATAGCCACGTTATGGAATCTGCCGAAGTGACAATCAATAGATGAATGGATAAAGAAAATGTGCTACAGAGGCTACTGTGATGTCTCAATGGTTAAGAGCACTGGTTGCTCTTCCAGACGACTTGGGTTTAAACACACGTAGTGTACAGGCATACATGCAGACAAAACATCCATACACATAAAATAAAAATAAATCTATTTTAAAGTAAACAAATTGTATCTACTGATAAACAAATCAACAACTGTGTGAGATATGTACAATGTAATGCTAGCCTTTAAAAAAGAAGAAATTATGACATAGTCTATACCACAGATAAACCTTGAAGACAATATGTTGATAAAATAAACCAGACACAAAGAGACATACAATGCATGATTTCACTTCTCTAGGGTACCACTGTAGTCAAATTCATTGACACATAAAGCAAAATGAAGTTGCTTGGAGTGGAAAAAAGTAGAAAGGGAGAGTTGTTAGGGACATGGAGGTTCAGTTTTACAAGTAGAAACATTCTAGATGAGCTGAACAAGATGACTGATATCCTTTCTCAAAACTGGAAGGTAAGATGATAAACTTGAGGTGCGTGTGTGCAGCAAGTGATCAAACCTGGACACTGAACAAGTTAAGCACTCTACCACTGAGCTTGCAGCTCCAGCCCTTCGTATTCTGGGACAAGGTCTTGCTTTGTAACTTAGATCCTTCAGCTGTGGAGCCCCCTAAACTCCATCTTCCGATGCTGGGTTATAGAATGTGCTGCCATACCCCCATCTGATTTGCATTTAGTTTTTGTTTTTTTAATAAAAAAATAAAACAGAGGTTCAGAGAAAATACATGTAGTAGCATTTCATTTGTATTTTGATAAACAAAGCTTGCCTGAAGATCAGAGAGTAAAACAGCCCCATTGGTCAGCCTTACAGACCAGGCAGTGGTGACACACACCTTTAATCCCAGTATCCACACTAGTTGCCATAGAAATTGGGTGGTGCATGCCTTTAATCTCATACCTAGAGAGGATTATAAAACGGGAGTATCTCAGACACAGTCTCATTCTGAGATTCCTGGAAGCAGAATCGCCATTTTGGACTGAGATAGAGGTAAGAGCCAGTGGCTGGCTGCTTTACTTTTCAGATCTTCAGGTTGAACCCCAATTTCTCTCTTTGAGTTTTCATTAATTGTGCTTCAAATACAAGTACGGTGTAAAAGAGTATTTTCTTGACTTGTATTTCTACTTAAAAAGTATTTCTTCATATACACTATGCTATGCCAAGATACCCAGAAGCTGACAGGATACCAAGCCTCCCCCATCTCTGGTAGTGCTGAATGGCATGCAGCCCAGGAAAGAAAGGGCAGGAAGACACTAATTGTTTTGAAGTCGTGCTGGGGTCCTGCCGGACTGACAAGACAGCAGCTAAAACCTATCCTGTGGCAGGCATTACATGTTAGGGCTCACAGGACCCAACATTTACCTCCTGTGATCATGAAAATGAGCACATTAATAAGTGTATATTATCATCAGATAACACATATCAACAATTATGAGGTAATTATAAATACTTTGTACATGTCTTTCAATAGAGAAGTCCACATTCTAGAGAATAGAACACCGGGCCATGATGGAGAATGCACTGTTTAGTGACAGTATTGCCTGTTTTCCAAATTGGCTCAATCTAGGCTCTCAATAGGAGAATATTAGAAAAATAAATCACCAATTCCTTTTTGATGCTAGGTATTTTATCCGTCTTTTTAATTTAACGCAAGGGGGTATCCTGTGGTTTTAAACAGCCTTTCTCTGGTGACTAATCCTGTGAGCCTCTTCCTGAGTTACTGGTTATATGACTCTCACCTTTTGAAGTTCCTAACTGACCCAATCATCGGGCAATGCTGGGTTTTTGTTTTTTTTTATTGTTGTTGTTAAGAGTTTTGAATAAGAATGTGTCTTTGGTTGTGTTGTTTTCAATAAATAATTACTATATAACAGTATATCAGACCTGTGTTAGTCAATTTTGTTAGCAAATAGTATCACTGCTGACAGCTGTGAGAAGAGCGGGCCTGGACAGGGACTTGACACCTGTCATTCATACAAGCACTAAGCAGCTCAGGGAATAAATTTTCTAAAGACATCTATTAGTAGTAAGTGGTTTAGGGGATCTCATTAGATTCTATTTTGTTAGAAAGAATGGTGCTAGAATGGTTTTGTAATTAAAAACTAAAATTAGATCAAACTTTTATGGCAGAAATGTGATGGTTGAAGCTTAATAACAATGATGTTTGGAACTTAGGAAGCTGACCTCTCCATTTGGCTGAAATGAGCCATTCTTGTGCTCTTTAAAGTAGCTACTCTTGCTTAACTAAGCCCAATTTTGCTTCTATTATCTACTTCCACTGCCAAGTCCCTTGGCATTAAGAGAAGCTGGCTCCACTCTAGTTGCCAAGGGTTTGATGAGCAAATTGTATTTCCCTGCCAGAGATCGGTTCAGTACGAAGTGTAGATTTTTTTTTGAAGAACCAAAGAGATGTTTTTAGAAGGACTCTGAGACAATAGGGGGATTCTTTCTTGCAGGGGAAGGATAATGCGTATACATGTTCATGTGCACAGGAGTGGGTATACATGCAAGTGTATGTCAGAGGAAAATCTTGGGTGTTGTTCCTTAGATACTGTCTACCTTGTTTATTTTATTTTTTTAAGACACGACCTCTTATTGGCCTGAGTCTTACGAATTTAGTTGGACTGGCTGGCCAGCAAGCTACATGGATCCATCCATCTCTGCCTCCTTATGGTTGGGATTACAAGCATGCAGCACTGGGTCTGGACTTTTTACATAGGTTTTGGGGATGGGTCCCATATCTAATGCCTGCACCTCAAGCACTGCACCTCCTAAGGCAATAGTTCTCAACCTTCCTAATGCTGTGACCCTTTAATACAATTCCTCATGTTGTAATGACCCCAACCATAAAATTATTGCTAATTCATAACCGTAATTTTGCTACTGTTACGTACCACAATATAAATATCTGACATGCAGGATATCTGATATATGACTCCTGTGAAACGGTGCTTTGGCCCAGAGGTCGCGACCCACAGGTTGAGAACTACTGCACTGAGCCATCTCCCCAGTCCTGTAGAAGGATCTTTTTTAAAAACACTTTTCAAAGTTTCCAAAGAGGAGCTGCCTGATCCTTTAAGCAATGAGAAAGTAAGGCTATGAGCCTAAGTACTGAGATGAGTAGATGTGTGGCCCATGTCCTGCACTAAGCAGAAAGTCAAACCTCAAAGGAAGAGGACAGAGCCCAGAGAATCCCAGGACAGTTGGGGGAAGACACTGGTCTGAGGAACAGAGGAGTTCTGGACGCATATTTATGAGTGTGCACCAGTTAGGATGCATCCCCAGAACACATGACAGTGTTTGAACCAAGATGGGTAGTTTTCTCACATAACCAGAAGCTAGACAGGAAGAACACAACTCCTCATCTTTCTGTGACAGCATCTGTCTTTGTGTATGCCATCACACTTGTCCTCTCGAGGATGAAGAAGATCACTGGAACTCCACGCATTATCCTAAAGGCAGGAAGAGGGGGACAATAAGAGCTACCTGGCTCTGTCACCACTCAATGTTTGTAAATGAGTAGAACTTTCCCAGAGTCCCCTAAGTAGACCTCCTGAGTCCCACTGGTGAGAAATGGGAGCAGAGGTAGGGAGGAGGTCAGTATCTGGCTCTCTAATGACAGCTATTCAAACAGAAGCTTGACAGGAGCTATAAGGTTTCCAATAGCAAAGTGTCTCCAAATAAGCCAATGTCCTTACTGCCTAGCTATTTCTTACAGCTAATAGCACAGTGGCTTTGCTCTGACTACTGCCATTCTATCTAGCTTCCATCCTGTTCTAAGAACAGCTTGTCCAATATGGCACCACTAGCCAAATATAGATACTGACACTTAGAGTTGAATAAAATACAATCAACGCACCTATTATTTTTAATATGTATTTTTATATGTGATGAGTGTTTGACTGCATGTTCATATGAACCTGGAGCCCAAGATCAGAAAAAAAGTATTGGATTCGCTGGAACTGGAATTAAAGGTGGATATGAGTTGTCATGTGGGTGCTAGGAATCCAACCCAGGTCCTCTGCTAGAGCAACAAGCACTCTTAATGTCTGGGCCATCTCTCCAGCATAAAGTTCCCATTCTCCAATCACCCTAACCACATCTCAAATGGTCCATGGCTACATAGTTAGTGGCTACTGCTTTTTTTTTTTTAAGAGTGGTTCTAAACTGTTTCCATCATAGCAAAAAGTTCTACTGGGGAATGCAGTTCTAGGTAAAACTGCAGGAGAAACATCAAAATATTGTTTTACTCAGTGAAAAATTTAGTCTCCACTCCCTGTATGACCAATGTATGAACATTCAGGGCTGGATATTTCTGTGGTCTCTGACCTTCCTGTTGTCATCTTGAGCATGATGCTTCTTTCCATTCTGCCCATCCCTTAATGTACAACAAACAATACCTGTGGATCATGGGCTAAGTTCCCTTGGAACAACTCCTAGAACCATAGTTGGTATAAATGTGGGGTCCTAGGTTGTGCTGAGCACACTTAGCCCACAGCTCCTATATGCCCTCTCTATACCCAGAGCATAACAGCTAGAAGTCATTTTACTACTCCACAGCTTCTCCAAACTACTAAGTTTCTGTTCTACCTAATTCCCTTTAAAAGATGAGCAATGACTGGCAAACCAAACTGCAACTCAATAAAACCACTGTTGACATTGCAAAGCAAGCATGAAGAAAATGTTCTGACATGATTTTATGAAATGTTTGTTTGTTTGTTTGTTTGTTTGTGAGTAGAATGGGAAAGGCCTAACATTTTACTGGTTTGTTCCGGACTTGGCTTGTTGCTGTGCAGAATTTTCAATACAGTCAATTTTTAGATCATAAATATCCCTGACACTCAGACTACGACTTGACTCACCTCAGACTGACTCACTCTTGTCCCTTGGCTAAGCAGTACTTCAAAATATGGTTTTCATTAAATTTCAGATTACAAATGGAACAGCTCACCCTGTTAGAAAAGCAAAAGCTGGACTCCTAGGGAGGTTAATTAACTTGACACTGCTGTATAACTTGGTGTTTACAAGCTGAAATTAACAGAGGACTAAAATAACTTGTATCTGTCAGCCTGGGGAAAGAGATTTTGAAAGAAAAACTAGAATGACAATATACTAAATTTAGTAAACATATACATGTAATTCTTATAGGAACTTTTAAAGAGAATCTTTATTAAATATCTACGAACACCCTTAAGTTTGCAAGACTGATTTATAGGAAAAGTAAAATAAATTTGACTCACCTATTACAGTCTAAACTTTTACAAATACCCTGCATTTCTGTCTGTGAAAATTTGTGATTATAAAATGTCAGATAATTTTATTAAGGATTATAATTCAACAAAATTTGATTTAAACTTTAATTACACTTATTTATCTATGGCGGGTTGTGCTTTGGCACATGCATGGACATCAGAGGACAACTTGCAAGAGTTGGTTTTCTTCTTTTACCATGTGCTTCCAGGGACAAACTCATCAAGCTTGACAGTGCCCTTACCTGCTGAGTCATCTCCCAAACCCCAATTGCTTTTTTAACTTTTACAAAGATGTATAAAGAAATTAATGAAATATATCTCAAGTCCATCTAAGAGGTTAAATAAGCCAGAGTAGCTAAGGTATTTTTAATAGAAGAAATGCTATGGGAAAAATATTCTTTAGCATTTTTAAATGTATTTGTAGAAACTTACCTACATCTTTTGAAGTGGTGCAAACATGTAAAAGAATAAGCATGTGAATGGAACAGCACATAATATCCAGAAATAAATATATGACATCAAATAATTCCCTGTGGGTAGAGGTAGCTTTTAAATAAACTGAGAAGGAGTGAATCATGACTTGGTAGAGCCTGGAAAAGAAATTTCCCCTTCACACTCTGTGGTAGGCCAAATAATGGATGCTCCAAAAATGTCCACCCCCCTCATCACCAGAACAGCACCTGCCAAAGAAACTTTATAGATCTATTTTTGTGCACCTTAAGACAGGAATATTACCTGCGGATGTGGATGAACCTTATCTAGTCACAAGATCTGCAAAAGCAGAGAACTCTGTAGCTGCAGTAGTAGAGACATTAAAGAACAAGAAAGATAGTGCAGCTTGAAGCCTGAAAGGGCTGGCCCCACTACGGCAGGCCTTGAAGGTGAAGGATCACAGGAAATAGATTCCCAGGGACTGAAGAGATGGTTCAGTGGTTAAGGGCACTGTCTGCTCTTACAGATTCAGTTCCCAGAACCAACATAGTATCTCATAACTGTCTGTAACTCTGGATTCCAGGGAAACCTGGTGACCTGTTCTGGACTCCATGGCACTAACCATGGCACAGATCAATACTAATAGCCAGAATTTTTTTAATAGAGTAATGAAATAGCCTCCCAGATGATAAAAAGAACATGGAAGCTTAGGTCTATGGCCACAAGGAACAAATAGATGCTGCCAACAAAGTGATGGAGTTTAGAAAAAGCTGAGTACGCTTTCTAGAAGGAGGATGGCTGGCTACACAGGTGTACATATTTGCTAAAGTTCCTTCAGTCAGTATCCGTGACTGCATCAGTTGTCCCATCTTTTTAGATTGTCTTCAATGCTCTAGGAGACATCTGCTGATGTCTAGGTGATGCACACATACAGCTTCAATCTGGGACCTACCTCAACGCCCAACAAGGACTGTTTGTTTAACAAACTAAAGAATAGTCCCCGACAAAAGTCACTTAGAGAACAGGTTTCTTTTAGCTCACAGCTCACACTATATAGTCCATCATGGCAGGAAGCTCAAGGCACCAGGAATTCAGAGCAGCTGGCCACACTGCTCACTTGGCACCCACCACAATAAGGATGAATGCATGCTGGTGCTCAGTTCCCTTTCCCCATTAACACAGTCCAGGACCTCACCTGGACACGGTGCCACCCACAGTGGACAGATCTGCAACCTCAAATAAAGTAACAAGATTACCCCCACAGGCATGCCCAGAAGCTCACCTCCCATCTCCCAGATTCTGTCAAGCTGACAATTAACATTAGCCACCATACTCACCTCCCAACAACATACTATATAATATGTTTTACAAAAATATTTTAGATGATATGTATGTGCTGATATGGAATCATTTTCAAAAAAAATTTGAAGAAAGCAGGTACAGAATACTGTGTGTATTATGCTCCCTTTTCTGATAAAATAAACAATACATAAATAATAAGTTGACAACTATTGGATAAGAATATAAAACATGCATTTGTTTATATAGACATAAATTCTGGCTCAGTCAATAGAATGTTTGCAACACAAGCATGACAAACTAAGTTCAGATTCCCCACACCTCCATAAAAGAGCTGGGAACAGTACCACAGTGTCCGTAACCCTAGCACTGGGGAGCTGGAGACAGGTAGATCCCTAGAGCTCACTAGTTAGAAAGTCCAGCTGAATAGTGAGCAGTATTCAAGGAGACAATGATCAAGGAAGACACGCAATGTCAACTGCAGCCTCCAACACATGTGCACACACATACATGTGTTCACACATACATATAACACAAAATTAACTCAGAAGTGAAATTACTTAACCCTACTGGAGACAGGGAAAAAAGTAGAGGAAGGAGATTCATCTTCAAAACCTTTTTATATTTTTACAGATTCCTGAATTACCAGAATTTACAACAGTTTTAATGCAGAAAAAAATAGGTAGGGGCTGGAGAGATGGCTCAGAGGTTAAGAGCACTGGCTACACTTCCAAAGGTCCTGAGTTCAATTCCCAGCAACCACATGGTGGCTCACAACCATCTGTAATGAGATCTGGTGCCCTCTTCTGGCCTGCAGGGACATACGCAGGCAGACCACTGTATACTTAATAAATAAATAAATCTTTAAAAAAAATAGGTAGTCTTCCCTCACATTTGAGAAGGGGACTCTAACTGCACTAAAAGCCAAAACCCTAAGAAAAGTGACAGACATGAGTCCACAAAAACCACAGCTCCTGTTCAAGAGGCCATAAAGTAGCTGATGGCACTGAGGTCAGCAAGGATGTGGCAGTCATCCTCACCTACACTGCTGACCAGATAAAGCATCAGTCAGCAGAAACATTCAGTGTTCACACGGGTAGCACAGCTTTCAGCTGCTGGGAATTTGTTCTTCAAATATGTTTTATTCACTGTATGATTCCCTGTAAAAGCAAAATCATTCAAATGCAAAGTTCAACAGATAAATTTATGTAAAGTGTGGTACATCTTAAAGTAGAATGATACTAAGATATTTAAAAATAAGAGGTACATCTATATAAAGTGTAAAAACTGTCAAAATATGCCATTAAAGTTGAATAAAGCAAATTGAAGGGCAATTTGTACAGTAACTTATATAACAAGTGAGAGAACTTAAGGGTGAGGCTGTGTGTGTGTGTGTGTGTGTGTGTGTGTGTGTGTGTGTGTGTGTGTGTACAAGGACATTTAAGAAATAATAAAATGGGGCTGGAGAGGCTGATCCATGGTTAAGAGTTCATACTGCTCTTCCAGAGGACCTGAGTCCATTTCCCATCACCCACATTGGGACATTCACAACCGCCTTCAAGTTCAACTCCAGGAAATCTGACACACTCTTCTAATTTCCACAGGCACTGCACTAATGTGCACATATTTACACATGCCCACACACACGCGCGCGCATAGTTAAAAATAAAACTAATCAAAGAAATGGTCTTCATGAAGGAGATCTAGCAATGGGGCAGGTGTTCCTGGACTATGAGAAATCAAGCTTCTGTTAAGACCCTCGTTCTTGCTGCTTTAGGAAGTGAATTGCCATCTTGCTAAATAAGTCACAGAAAAGGCTTAATAAATGATAGTTAGACTCCAACTGCAGCCCACAAAGCCTCTGAATGTTCCCCAGACTGGCACTCTTTTCTGATCACTATTTTTATGAGAGTAACCCAAAGCAGCTGCGGGACAACAGGAAAATGTGCTGCATACTTCCTACCTGACAGCCCCGTGCTGAAGCATTCTCTGCCATTTTCCAGGAAACATGACTGAAGAAAGTCAATATAGGAGACATACAGTTATTCCAATTTGACAGATCAAGAAACAGGCTTACACAAGAAGGAAGCCTCCTTGAAGTGCACAAGCTCAAGTCTGAAATCAAAATCTGTGCTCAGGATCCCCGGGCAAGACAAGAAATACAAAGAGCAACAGAGAGAAGAAAAACATAAACAATGAATTTCAAAGTTAAATGCAAATCCTCAAAAAACCAACCCAAGCAAACAGAGAAAATGCACATCCATACCTATTTCAAGACAAACAAGGAAGTCAGGTTACACAGTATGTTCATCCACACTCCCACAGACACACAATGCTGATTCCCAGAGCCCTTATAGTTTACACACAGGCTGGCACAGTATAAACTATTAATGTCTTCGACGACTACTCCTAACAAACAGCTGGTGCTACATCCTTGAATCTTCCTTTCTCCCTCCAGACGCCTCTCATCCTGCCTGCGTGAACTCCTCTTCCCCATCTAGACACAGCTTAAAACTTACTTCCAGTTTTTCTTCTCAGGAAGGCTGAGAGCTACAATCTGAGAGCTTGCTCACATCTCCACTCATCTATTCTAACAGGTCTGCCCAGCAGGATGTATGTTCTATCACTATTAGCAAAGCTTATCAATTTATAACCTTATTAGCTCAAACCAGAGCCATAAAGTATCTCTGAGGATCAGAACTAACTCAAATAAAAAAAATCAAACATAAGTTTAGAACAAGTAAAAAGAAATATGTCAAAGAGAAAGTCCCGAGGACACACTTAGTACTGGTCAATGTGCTAAGGCTTACATGGGCTCTGGCTATTAGCAATGTGTGTGCCCCCCAGGCAGGGTGGGCCCTGAGGGTTAGAGAAGGAGCTGGTTCAGGGCTGACCAAAGTTACAAGTTCACTTCACAGTGAATTATAATATCATGTCTGCACATTCTGTGGGCAAGAAACTACAAATAGTCCAGCACACACACGCGCACGCGCGTGCGCGCCTACACACTGCTAATAGTTTGTTTTGAACTAACTTTCAATCTAGATGTCAATCATGAAAATCCTCCCCTAATATACAGAGAGAATAATAAGAGAACACAGAACCACAGAAACATAGCCAAAGGCCTGATCAGAGGGGTAAGACTAAACTTTGGCATGTTTGGAAGCCTTCGTTTCCCTTCTCACAATAATCTGCAGGCTAAAGATGAGGTGGGAGACAAATCTTTGAATGGTGACTCACTGTCTTCGCAGACTGCGGCTTTCTGAACAAAGTGCAGTGTAAAGATCAGTTCCTGTACCTAGTCAATTTGGATGCACACCTTCCTAGGACGGGAAGGAGAGGGGAGGGCCTTGGACTTCCCACAGGGCTGGGCACCATGCCCTCTTTTAAGGAAGCAGCGGGAGGGAGGGGGGAGCGGGAGGGGACTGGGAGAAGGGGAAGAAATGTAAATTCTTTTTTTTTTTGAATGGAAAAAAATAAAAGAAAGAAAAAGGAAAAAAAAAGATCAGTTCCTGTGGTCAGTGAAATGGGCTCAGTGGATAGACACTTGCCACCAAGCCTGACACCTGAGTTTGATCCCTTGGACCCACCCAAATAATGGAAAGAGAAAACCAACTCCAGCGAGTTATCATCTGACCTTTATTCATGTTACAGCACATGTGTACCGCACACATACACACATACACTCACTCACACACACACACACATTCCTGGTTTTGGCTTATGTGATGAGTGGCATGGACATTTGCAAAGGAGAGGGCCCTGGAAAGATGCCGGACCATGAAGGAGAAATCCACCCTTGTTCACCCCCGGTTATATTCAAGTTGCTGAACATTCTTATCAATGAATCAAGATGGCCAGGTAATTCTCTTTGTTTGCTGTATTGTGCATCCTTAGTCTTGTTTCCTCCCAACTTTCCTTGTTTCTCAGCCTAGAAATCCTGCCCACTTTCAGTGCTGCCCTCAAGGACAGGAAGACCCAGTGCTGAGCAAATCAGGAGTCTACATAAATGGTACTTGACCTTCAAATGCTGATACTGATAAACTCAGATTTGCCTTGAGTACAAGATGCACACTCCCACCAGCTTACCGGGTTCATGGAGTTTAGTTAAGCAGGCTATGGTGAGTGCAGAGTAGGCCACATCTAGGCAAAGGATGGAGCTAATTCAAACAAACTGAGCCCAGGATAAAGGTCATTTATTCTTCCAGATTTTTAACAAAAGAAGGAAACAAGGTCATATTCATTTCATACACTATGAGAAGAAGAAAAATGTCTAGTCAAGAAAAATGGTCAAGTGCCATAGCTATTAAAAGAACACCATTCTTGGTTTCGACACAGTGACATCATTTCTCGATTACAGAAGTACCTGTTTATCTAGTACAAGGCTCTTTTTTTTTTTTTTTTTTTTTTTGCAGCACTTTCCCCAGCTCTGCCTCCACTGTTGATCTCTGGTTATAACTTAAAAGAATTATCTTTGCTAAGTGTAAGTGTGTGTGTGTGTGTGTGTGTGTGTGTGTGTGTGTGTGTGTGTGTGTGTGTGTGTGTGTGTGTGTGTGTGTGTGTGTGTGTGCGCGCGCGCGCGTGTATGTCTGCCAATCTTGCATATAAAAATTTCTTATAACGTTCTGCACTCTTAAGGAAACCTGTTGGAAAAGTGGTCTTTCTGAAGCTAGAACACTGACTTTTCATCTCCACTTCCCCATCTAAAAAAGCAGAGGGATCAGATGTTCCTCATTGTTATTTTTTAAAAAAAAAGGCCAGTGAAAGAAAATTAATTTAAATATATATAGTATAAAAGTGCATCTACACACATAAGCTATAAAATAAGTTTTATGTATGATATAACTCATTACACATAGTAGAGTACTGTATTAGAAAGTTATGGTCGGGCTGGAAAGATGGCTCAGCCATTAAAGGCTAGGCTCACAACCAAAATATAAGAAAGTTATGGTCACATGCACGTTTCAGAATTATCAAGTAAATATTGGGAAAAGAGGAAAACACTAAGTAGGGCCAGAAGTCAACCTTCAAGCTCCACTTCAGTTCTCAAGTGTCCTCAGAATCTCTCTGCTGCCCTCAAACAGAACACCCGCAGGCTTGAGCTTCACAGCTAGGAGGAATTTCATCCCAGGAAGCAATGATAAAATAACAAGACAGCAGAGACCATAGAAATGGGTCTTTGACAGCAACCTCAGGAAACGAGAACCAACCAGCAAAATGAAGTTTTAAGAATTCCATGGGAACAAGGTCTATTTGTCGTGGTAGGGAAGTTAAGAGAACAGGTGTTTAATATAGATACACCCATAACTAGTTATCAACGCCTTCATTATAAAATGACTGTGATTCTGTTAATGAATCATGACCAGCTTTTTAAAAGGTCAAATACACTTGAAATTTTTTTTAAAAAAGTCTAAATATAAGAATCATTGTAAAAAAAATTACTATACTGAAGCTCTTGGCTCTTAGGTTCATCTAAGCATGTAGGAAACAGCTCTGTGCAGTAGGCCCTGGTTTTAAAAAAAATAGACTAAGAAACCCACAGGCCTGTGGTAGTGAGATCCAGTTCTGAGTGGACACGCCACATACACTCAAGGATTTAAACACCCACAAAAGATACTTGGACTCAAGAACCCAACCTGGAAACCTGAGGGTAAGATGGGAGCTGAGAAACTGACTTATATGACATGGTACATAGAATTTGGGTTAACAAAGAATATATCATACTCCAAAGATGGTAGAAAGGCATTAGAGACCACAGAGGTATAGAAAAGACATCTGTGAAGTGTGGATGAGTGGACAGGCAACATAGCAGGAAGGGACAAGCCTCACAGAGCTCCAGCTGCATGGTGTCCTACAGAAGACAGGCAGCAAAGGGTTTATCTGAAAAGTGAGCCAGGCAACACGGATACCACAAGACTGACAGTTCTACCTACAGGACAGGCCCAGTTCATACATGAGAAAGTCAGTACCATGGGAGAGAAAGCATCAAGCATGGCAAACCTAGCGATGAAATTGACATTTTGAGAAAAAATAAAAATGTTAAAAATGTGGGGCTGGATATGGCTCAGGTGTTAGAAGCACTTGCTGTTTGCAGAGGGCCCAAGCACCTCTATTCCCAGCACCTACGTAGTGACACATAACCATCAGTAACTCCCGCTCATGGGGATCTGATGCCCTCTTCTGACCTTTGTTGGCACCAGGCACAGACATGATAGATACATACAGAAAAAATGTCATACACATAAAATTAAAATAAATAAAACTAAATCTTAAAAAAGTAAATATTATAAATTAAACTTCAGTCAATTTTGTAGAAATAGTCGCCAATAGACTAAAAGAGACAAATAGAAGAATATCAGGGATGGAAGACAAAGTATGGGTTATACAGTATGAAGACAGAAAGAGAAGAAGAAAGCACATAAGCATGACCAAAATGCCCAAGAACTCACAGCACATTCAATATATCAAGTAAAGAAAAGAAATAAACAAGCTAGTACGAATATTCTGACATCAAATATGTATACTACAAGACATAATTAGTCTGAGAGATAAAGGCCATAAAATAAGGAGGAGATAATCCATCAAGATAACAGAATAACAGTAAATATAGTGAGCCCCAAACGCAGGGCTTCCAATTTCATAAGACAAATACTAATAGACTTAAAAGAGATAAGACCTCAAATTAATAATAATTAGCTTTAAAGAGGGACATATTATAGCAGAAACCAATGAAATTCAAAGGGTCAACAGGAGAGACTTTAAAGTGTTCAACTCCAAAAGACTGAAAGTCTACACAAAATGGATAAATTCCTGGGGACAGATGATTTAGCAAGATAAAAATTAAGAGGATATAGGCAACTGTGGAATATCTATAGTAATTAGTGAGATTCAAGCAATAATAAAGAGCCCCCCAGCAAAGGAAAATCCAAGACTCAACATATTTACTACTGAAGTTTCCCAAACCTTTAAAAGGCTAATACGCCAGTGCTTCTCAAACTGCTCCATTAAATGGAAAGGGAAGAAACACTCTCACACTCATTCTATGAAGCTAGCATTGAATGGAAAGGGAAGAAACACTCCCACACTCATTCTATGAAGCTAGCATTACTTGAATTACAAAAACTAGAAACAGATACAAAAAAAAACTATGGACCAATTTCCCTGAAAAACATAGATGCATACTTTCTCAATAAAATGTTTGCAAACTGAATCAATACTTCAAGAAAATGACTGTGTTGGTTTCATCCCAGAAATGCAAGGATGGTTCAACATACACAAACCAGTAAGCATAATACAGTACATAATAAACCTAAGACCAGAAATCATACGATTACCTCAGCCAATGAAGAAAACACTTCAGATAAAGTTCAGCATCCATTTATGATAAAAGACCTAAAGAAATAAGAATGAGCAGATCATATAATAAAAGCTATTATAACACTATACTAAGTGAGGGGGGTTGAAAACAGTTTCTCTAAAGTCTGGAATGAGAAAGTGATGTCCATTCTTTCTGCTGTCATTCAACATATTGCTCAAAGTCTTAACTCGAGAGGTATGAGAAAAGAAAGAGAAAAAGCCACAAGTGGGAAGGAAGAACCATCTTATTCCTATTTGCAAACAGCATCATCTTATACTTGAAAAACTCTGATACCTGACAAATACCCTCAGCAAAGAAGGACACAAAATCAACACACAAAACTCAGTAGCTTTTCTACGTAACAATAGTGAACATGCAAAGAAAGATACCAGAAAGGAGGGACCCATTCACAAAGCTTCAAAACTAAAAAATTAAATACCTAAGAACAAACCTAACCAAGGAGGTAAAAGACCTTTACAATGAAAACTCTGAAACCCTGAAGAAAATACTAGACGATGACAAGATCTCCCACGTTCACAGAAGAGAAGAGAATGTTGCTGTATTACTGAAAGCAGCCCATAGATTCAAGGCAATTCCCATCAAAGTTCCATCATACTTCACAGAAATTAAAAAAAAAAACTTCAAAGGTTTTTATGGAAGCACAAAAGACCCTGGAGAGCTAGAGCAATCATTAGTAGAATGAACAATGATGTAAGTATTATCACAATACCTGAGTTCAAATAATATTACACAGCCAATGTAACAAAAACAATATACTGGCCCAAAACAGACACACAGACCAACTTATTAGAATAGGGAACTCATAAGTCAACATACACAGTTATAGCCACCTAATTTTTGACAAACAAGTCAAAATGTGCATTGGAAACAAAGGTTTCCTAAAGGTGCTAGGAAAACTGTATATTCACATGTAGATACATGAAACTAGATCACTAACAGGTTAATATAAGCCTTGACACTCTGAAAGGCAAGACTTTCTGAGAAGAGCGTCAATATCTGAGGAAATAATTGCATTAAATGACAAATAGGATTGCATAAAATTATAATGCATCTGCCCAGCAAAGGAAAACAATCAGTAGAGTGAAATGGGAGAAAATCCTCACGAACCATACAAATCTGATAAGGAATTAATGTATCTCTAGAAATCAGTAAAGAACTCCAAAATTAAAAACAACTATTTTCATTTTTTGTGTATGTGTTTTGTCTGCATATATACACATACATACATGCATACACATGAAAGTGCACAGCATGCATGATCAGTGCCCAAGGAGGCCAGAAGAGGGCGTCAAAAGCCCTGAAACTGAAGTTACAGAAGAACTGCAAATGACCAATAAATATGGTGAATGCATTCAACATTCTGAACCATCAGGAAAAATGCAAATCAAAGCTACATTGATATTCCATTTCATTCTGGTGAGAATGTGTATCATCAGGAAAATTCTTGTCAACAAAATCTGGTAAGGAGATGGGTAAGGTTAGAGAAACATTTACTACACTGGTGGTGTCAGTGTAAACTGGTGGGGCAGCCACTGCAGAAACTAGTGTGGAAGGTTCTCAAAAGACTAAAAAGAGAGCTTCCATATGACCTAGACACTCAACCGTATCAGGTAGAAGACAGCAAACCAGAGACGCTTGCACATTCATGTACTACCGCAGTATTCACTATGGCCAAGCAGAATCAGCCGAGACACTCACCAGGAGGGGTGGATCAGTGGTACATACACACAAATGAGTTTTACTCATCCAGAAAGAATCAAACGACATCATCTGCATGAAAATGAATGGAACTTGGGTCATCAAGTAAAACAAATTAGCCAGACCCAGAAAGGCAAATCCTGTTTTCTCTCACATGTACAATCTAAATTTAACACACACACACACACACACACACACACACACAGCGTGAAGGCAGAAAGGGACTATGTGAGTAAATGGGGAGTGAATTTGAGCAAAACACAATGACATATGTATGAAAAACTCTTAAACCCCCTGTGTGCACTAAAAATTTCTTGAAATACTGAAGTAATAATAGATTCTGTCAAATGTAAAAAAAGACAAACACTGTATGTTTTCTCATATGTAGAATATATATATACATATATATATGAATGAATGATGTGAAACTAGGGGGACAATTTGAGGGGAGCAGAGACAATCAAGGGGGAGTCTAGTATGACCCAAGTTCATGTCATCATGAAACTCATTATCTTGTACAGGTTTTTTTAAACAATTTTTTAAAAGACACACACAAAAAGGAACTCATCCTGTAATCCTACAAAACAGACCTGATAGAAAAAAACAGTGAAAGCAAATTTCTGATCCCTCTACAAGAAGGCACTTTCTAGAAAGCACCAAACAGGTTGTTCAACAAAAGACTATGCCAAAAGGGTGATAGCCTTTCCTCAAAACCAAAACGATGCCTGGCACGAAAAAAGCTCAACGCTAGGCAGCTGGAGATAAATACTGGTGTAAGGGGCTTCGGGCCTCTTTAGCTCACCCTCTCCAGCTAAAGAAGCAGAGATTGGAACATTGATAAAGGAGGTCCCCAGCCTGCAGATCTCACAGCCCTCTCTTCCTTCTCATATTTTTCTATTTTACTGTTTTTCAAGTTGAACATCTCCCTAAGAACTGTCCCTAAGCAGCAGAACAGAGAAACGCCCCCCACAGGGAGCAGAGGCAGGGGGCCAGCGAGTCCCCGCTAAGGGCGCTGCGGGCGGGTAACGAGTGCGCAGAGCCCCCGTGGGCAAGAGTGCGGGCTGAGGCCGGAGGCTGAGCCAGGCCGAGCCCGGCCGAGCAGCAGGCTGAGCCCGCGTTTCTGCGCAAAGCGCCCCGCGACTCGAGTGGGCCGGCCGCGGAGGGAGGCCGCAAGGATGAAGGACAGAGGCCTCCACACCCCCCTCCCAGGGCACAGCCCGCGCCCCGCGCTCCCCGCCGATCCCGGGCTGCCATCCCGCGCGGCTCCGCGCACCTCGAGCCCGGCTGGAGCGCGAGGCGCGTCCGCCCGCAGGGTGGCACCGAGGCCCCCGGGGGGCGTCCCCGCAGGGAAAGCTCCGCTGGGCCGCACCGGCCTCGGCCGGGTCGCCACGCGCGCCCTTCCCGCGCCAGGCCGCGGTCTCGGGGGGTGGACGACCCCGCGGGGCCTCGGGGACTCGCTGGCCCTACCAAGCCCCAGGCGATCTTCACGCCACCAGCTACGCACCTGGCCGCGCGCGGGTCCCACATGGCCTGGGGTCGCCGGCGCCTCCTCGACACGCGCGCAGGTGACACGGAGGCCTCGCGTTCCGGGCCCGGGGCGAGGCGGGGGGCTGCTTCCCGCGGTTCGTGCGGGACGGGCTGGGGGAGACCCGCGCAGGCCGAGTCCGCGCTCCCACGCGGCTGCGGGGGCCCGAGAGCCATCACGTGTCGCCTCGCGGCGGGAGGGGAAGGTGTCGCCTTTGCTCCGAGGAGCGTGTCCCGTCCCGCGCCAGCGCGCGGGAGAGGCCCGCGGCGTGGAGGCCCGGCCTCCGGGGTCGTGAGCTTCGAGCCAGAAGTGCGGGCCCGCGGCGTGGGGCCCCGTCGCGAGCTGCGTCTCCTCGGAGGCCAGCGGCGGCCCGCGGTCATGGAAGCCATGGCTCCGCACGCACACCACGGCGGCGCGCGTCCCTCGGGCCTCCCGCGTCGTCCCCTCAGACGCCGACGTCGCACTCACCGCGCGCCCGACGCGCCCGCGCCGTCCCCGGAGGTCGGGAGCGGACGGGGCAGCAGAGCCCCGAGCTGCGCGACGCTCGCCGCCTCGGTCATGTCGAATTCCCGTCAGGCGGGGCGGGCGCCGTCCAGGAGCTTGGCAGAAGGGCCGCGAGGTAGCTCCGGAGCGAGCGCTCGGGAACCGGGATGCGCGCTCCGACCCCGCCGGGTGGTGCGGGAGACTGAGGGGACCCGACTCACGTTCCCACCCTCCGGGGGCCCCGACCCAATCAGAGGGCGCGGCCGTGGCACGCCGCCTCCTGGTGGCTCATGGGCGCCCAGGGCGCGTCGAGGGGCGGAACACCGGAACGCCTGGGTCCTCCCCAGCACGCGGCAGGCCGCTTCCTGCTGGTCTTCGCTCATTTCACCACCACCACCCCCAAACTGTGGCATCTTTCCTTCCCCCTTAAACTCCTTGGGTGGCACCCCGTTGCCGATAGACTCCTCAGGGTTAGCCTAAGATCCCGGGCACATCCCTCGCACAGACACTGTGCTCCCGTAATTTCCAAATTCGGTGGTATGTTTTAAAATACTGGTGCCTGCCTTTTACTCTAATTGCTGTGGGATACATCTCGAAGGTCCAATTTTTAAAGCCTTCCAGGTGATTATACCACGAAGTAAGTTTTTGAGAAGCTTCCAGAGAGTGCTAGTCATTTCGAGCTCTGAGTAGCTCTAGCACACACCTTTTATTCAACTTCATGATCTCCGTTTCCAAAAGGCCTAGTGGGTTTCCTACTTCAGAGTCAGAGATTCCAGAGGCAGAGGCTAAAATGTGTCCCTGTCCTTCTCCATCCATTTCCATAGCTTCTCTGACCCTTGTCACACTTCCCCCTCTAATATCTTTTGTTATACTCTTCAAAATAGTCACATAAGCAAATCTTGTTTTTTTAAAATTATTATTTTTTAATTGTTACCAAAGTGAGATATTGGTACTGTTTTTAAAGAAGAAGAAGAAGAAGAAGAAGCAAGCAGTCCCCTGCAGCCTTCCTACCTAACTCTTCCATGGGGCAATCGCCCACCATTAAGACTTTTAGTTGATGTTTTTTTAACTGTTGTGCTCTTGTCCGTAAGCGTGTTTGATTGCTACTTGTTGGGATTTTCTTCCCAGTTTTATATGCTATCCCTATCTGGAAAATATTTTGAGACTGCTTATTGAAAAACTTTCATCCTTGGTATTCTAGTTTGTCTGGGTATAAAATTCTGAATCATAAATCATCTTACTTCAGGGACTTCTAGCTTCCAGAATTATTGAAAATGCTAAAAAAAATTCTGTTATTGACTTCTTCTATTGTTTCTTTTTCTCGCCAATGTTTTGAAGTTACTCAATGCTTCGCAGAGACGTGGACCCCCTTGGTCCCTTCCACCGGCTACTGGTATATTATTTCACTCTTAGCATTCAAGCTCCCAAATTAATTTGTTGACTATTTCTTCTCCATTTTCAGTATTTTCTCTTCTTGAATTAATTACCCTATTATTCAGATATTAACTTCCGGGATTGCCCCTGTAGTTCTATACCTTAATTATCAAATCACCATTGTCCTGGTTGACATTTTTTGTTGTTTTTCTTCTCTAGTTTCTTTGTTGGCTTGTTTTTTTCCAGACAGGGTCTCACTCTATAGGCTTGGCTAGCCTAGAACTCACTGTGTAGACCAGGCTGGCCTTGAACTCACAGAGATCTGCCTGTCTCTGTCTCCCCAGAGGCTGGTAAGCATATAAGCAGTGACCTCAACTTTATTTTCCACTTCATCTTAATGACTATTTTTATATCAAACTTTTACTTTTTCAAGAACTGCTTATCCTGTGAGCATTGCTTTGTTGACATGCCGCTTTATTTGTATGGTTGCATAGTTTCCTTGCCTGGCTTCACAGACTAATAGCCATTCTTCCTTCTCCTGCAGACTCTGTTCCTCAGAGCTTCTTTATATTGGCATGCTTTGTTTCGTAATGTTTCCTGTGGCCTCTGAACCGTGTCTGTTGCCTATGATGAAGACGATCAGAGAGCAGGATGTCCATCAATAAGAAGAGTTTGTAGCTTGGGGAGCTGCAAAGCTATACTCTGGAGTGAAGGGCATCTCCATGCAGCTCTACAGGTTGGCAGTCAGGAAACATTAAGTGGCAAAAATCTAGGTGGAACTCTGTATAATATGCTTTGTTTGAAGGGTGCCATTGTTAATGTACTTTTAATCATGTGTATTGGGGGTGGGTGGGTGCAAGTGCTCACAGAAGCCAGAAGAGAGCATCAGAGTCTCTAGAGCTGGAGTGACAGGCAGATGGATGGGTTGTAAACTGACCAGCATTGGTGTTTGGAGCCAAACCAACCCTCTGTGCGAGCAGTGCACACTCCTAACCACTCAGCCACCTCAACGGCCTCAGCATACTACGTTTGAAACAAGGATAAAAACCAAAGGCTGTGACACATGGCTACTTTCACAGAGCAGTGGAACAGCCAGGACAGAGGCAAGTGAGGCTTCCTTATAAACACCTTATTTAATAGAGTCTTAACTTTGGAAGCATGCAAATCTTTAACATAATTGAAAATTATATGTGAGTTTCTAAAAGTGTCTCTAAACATTGAAAACCAACAGTGATAAATGAACTTAACTGTTTGTCAAACAGCTTGACAACTGCCTATTCCTTAAAGTACTGACAAACGCAAGCTCCTAAGAGGCTGAAGCACAAGGGTCACATGAGCTGACAAGTTTAGGACCAACCTGGTCAAATAGACCTCATTTCAAAGATAAAATGAGGGCTGGAGAGATGGAGAGCACTGGCTGCTCTTTCAAATGTCCTGAGTTCAGTTCCCAACAACCACACGGTGGCTCACAACCATCTACAATGGGATCTGGTGCCCTCTTCTGGCCTGCAGGCGTACATGTGAACAGAACACTGTATACATAATAAATGAATAAATCTTTTTTAAAAATGAAATGAAATCTAAAAGAAGGCAACTATACATTATAATTTTTAATTTGTAGCTTTGGGGACTATAACTTCTTAATATCCACTGTACCCCCAACATTTTACTTTATACGTTGAACAATATCATCCTCAGCAAGGGTCTATCCAATTGCTAAGAGAGTACCTGAAACATAAAAGGATAAAGATCCATGGTTTTTATTTCTCTCTCTCATATTAAAAAAATAACCAAGAGGCCAGTGAGATGGCTCAGTGGGCAAAGGTGCTTGCGGACAAGCCTGATGGCCCGAGTTCAGTCCCTGATTCCTACAAGGAGGGAGAGGATGAAGGGGTAACTCTCATAGAATATAAGAGAGTTAAATGACATACGTATCAACAAAATGCCTCAACCTTGAGTCTTGACTCTCACAAACAACTTGTAAAAATAAATTTTAAGGCAGTCAAGGACATTGAACACAGGGTGAGTTTCTTTCTATATATTAAGGAATTACTGTTAGTTGGGTCATATATGATAGTAGTATTGTGGTGATTTTTTAATTAAAATCTTAAAATTTATTTTTAATTGTGAGTTACGGGTGGTTTTGAGCCTCCTCACATGTGTGCCCGTAACCACTGAACCACCTCTTCTGCCTCTGTGGTGTTATTTTAAGCAGGTTTTCGGCCAGGAATATGCCTTTTTTGAAAAGCAATCAAATGGTAATTATACTGTGCTGAGTATTTGATTTTAAATACTTAGGTGGACCTTTGAAATGGCTCAGCAACTGACGACACCTGCTGACAAGCCAGACGACATGAGTTCTGTCCCCATCCCACACGGTGGAATGAGAGAACCATCTCAGAAGTCCTCTGATCTCCACATGTGCTCCACCCCTCCATGAGTAAATGTTTAAAATTAAAACACGTAATCAGAATGGATGAAAGCAGATCAGCCTAGCATAGGTGAGTGTGAAGCCGAGTAGGGCTGCGGGTACTCACAATCTAGTAGACAGCCTTCTTCTTAGCTGCTCTACCTTTCTGATGTTCCAGTCACCCATGACCAACCACAAAAATGTTAAATGGAAAATTCCAGAGATTAACTTTGTGAGTTTTAAATTGGGCACCGTTCAGCGTGATGACATCTTGGACCATCCTGTTCCATCAGCCTAGAGCATGAATCATCTCTTTGTCCACACTATACTCATTCGGGCACTTAGTATCCTTCCTGATTATCAGACGGACTCTCGAGGCCCTCGTGCCTGTACTCAAGTGGCCCTTATTACCCTTAATCATAGCCCCAAGGCACAAGGAAAAGGGTGCCAGTGATTGCGATATGTCAAAGCAAAGCCATAAAATGCTCCGTTTCGATGAAAAGAAATATAAATTCTTCACCTGAGACGAGAGAGAAAGAAATGTTGAAGTTGTTGAGATTGACAGTATGATTTCTGTGGTTGCAGCTGTGAAGAAGGAAAAGAGAATTTATGCCATTGTTATAGTCACATCTCAAACCACCCGTGTTGCAGCCACCCACCGTTTATGACAAACAAGTGCAGGCGTTAAGATGGAAAACACACTAAATCTGTGTGTGTGTGTGTGTGTGTGTGTGTGTGTGTGTGTGTGTGTGTGTGTGTTTCAGTAACACCTGTGGTTTCAGATATCTGCAGAGGGTCATGAAACATCACTGTTCATTTTTTGATACTTCTGTTAATTTTCCATAGTGAAAATATTTCCTGCCTGGGGAAAGCATTCTGTCTGTTGAGTGCTTGCTGTAGAAGCATGAGGTCTGGATTCAATTCCCAGAACCCATAGTTAAAAGGCCCGCTATGGATGTGTACATTTAGAATCCCAGTGCTGAGAAAAGAGGCAGAGGAAGACCTGAGCTCACTGACCTGCCGACCTAGCCTACTCTGTGAGTTCTAGACCAGCGAAAAACCCTGACATTTAAAAAAAAAGTGGGTGCCACCTGAAGAACAGCCCAACACCCAAGACTGACCTCTGCCCTCCACATGCATAACTCCCCACACACGTGTGTGCACACAAAAGAAGAGATATACTTGGTTTTATTTTTAATAATGGATTTAAAGGTAACTGGCAATCAGAAATATCTGGTGCCAGCGATTCTTTAGCCTGCATCCATTGTGTAAAATGAGCTAGCCCTAACCCTCAAGCCTCCACACTGGTGCTTACCAGCTGTCTTTTCCATTCCTGTAACAGCTTCCTGACTCCCAAGACTTTGTTGCTATTACCATCTCTGCTAGGCTCCCTCTCTGGATATCCTTTAGGAATTCTTTTATGTGGGGCTGAAGAAAGAGCTGGGGGGGAGGGAGCACTCACTGTCTAAGAGTGAGGACTGGAGTGCAGATCCCCAGCGTCCACATAAATGCTGAGCAAATGTGCTGGCCTGACTGTAATCCCAGTTCCAATGCAGACGGCATCCTTAGAGCAGGCTTGCTTTCTAGACTAGCTGGACCAATGATTCCAGATCCAGTGAGAGACTGCTTCAATACACAAGGTGCAGAGCAACTGAGGAGACACCAGACATAAACATGCACACATAGGCAAACACACATGCACACACTCATGCACATGCACGCAAACACATGCATACCCATACACATGAAAAAAGTTCTAGCCAGGGGTGGCGCTGTACACCTTTAACTGCAGCACTTCAGAGGCAGAGGCAGGAAGGTAAGGGATATAAAGGAGTTTGAGATCAGCCTGGCTCTCTGAGACCCTGTCTCAAAAAACAATGGGAACTGGGGAGCTACCTCAGTTGATACAGCCCTTGCTTCACACACATGAGAACCTGAGTCCAACCCCAGCACCTACATAAAAACCCAGCATGGTGGCACTCATTTATAATCCAGACAGGTGGATTCCCGAGGCTCACTGGCCATCCCACCTGGCCTCATCATGAACCCCAGGTCCTAGGAGGATTCTGTGATTCAAAAAGCAAGATGAGAGACTCCTGAAGAGGCCATACCCAAAGTTGGCCTCTGGTCTCCACCCTATGGGCACACACATCCTTGTGCATCTGCATACACATGAAGTGCACACACACACACACACACACACACACACACACACACACAGCCTTTATCTGGTTCAGGGAGGGGGCATGAAGACAGAAAAGTGCAGATATCTACTATGCTCATTCCCCTGTGGTGTTCCCATCTCTGTGTCAGTGGTTGAAATATCTGCCTTTGCTGAAATGGGCTCCATCGCATCATCATGTCACTCCTACCCACCACAAACACCTACGCCTGAGCACGGCTAAGCATCTGTACCCTGACATCAAACATCTCTCTTTCGGCCTTAGATTGCAGAGCAAAAAACAAGGGTTGACTCATCAGGGCAGCTGTCCATTACTCACACTGCCGAGGGGCCTGGAACGTTATTGGAAAGCTGACAGTTTGATAGCTGTACATATCAAACTGAAAGAGTTTTATCGAGGGCCAGAGAAAGTGTTTGAGTGGGAGGCAGGGACAGAACCTTGAAGGACAGGGTGCCTAATAACAGACAATTGTCCACAATAGAGGGCCCCATTAGGTAAAGGCCTCTGCTCACACTGAGCAGAGGCCGACCAGAGCATGTGACTTACGTCCAAGGGACATTCTCTAGATCACAGAAGAGCTGTTGCTATTCCAGCCCTCTTCCTGACTGCTCATGCATTGCTCTTACTGCTCATCATAGACAGACTTAACAGGTTGAAAGATCATGTATTGGAGTCTTTAGGGATAGCTCAGTTGGTAAGATACTTGCAATGCAAGCGTGATGATGACCTGAGTTCAAATCCCCAGTTGAGCATGGCCAGGTACACTTATAAATCCCAGTGCTGAGGAAGCAGAGATAGACAGGTCACTGGAACTCACTGGCTCACTGGCCACCCAGCCTACCCAAATTGGTGAGCTCCAGATTCAGTGAGAGACCCTGTCTCAAAAACAATGTGGAGAGAGAAAGAGGAAGACACCCAATGTCAACCTCTGGTCTCCATGGGCACATACATGCATGCATTCCCTTGAACACACATACACACACAAACATGTACATGTAAACCACACCCACATCACCCCGCACACAGAAACACACAAAAAAATAACATGGATTTGAAAATGCAGGAAAATTACTCAGCCAGGCAGCACAAGCCACTACTCAGTCTGTGGCTCACCTCATACTACATACGACCATATTCTTGCCCACACATCCTTCTGATTTTCACTTATGAGTGGTTGGTTGGAGAATAGTAATCCCGTCTCCCTTAACTGAAAAAAAGGCAGGCAATCTTAGGAATATAGGCAGGCTGAAACACTGTCGGAAACAATGAAAACAAGTAATAATTGAGCTGTGCATGATGGCCATTATACCAAGCAAGAACACAGACCCAAACCTACATTCCCAGAGAGCTCACCAAGTAAAAGGAAGACATTTCAGTACACTATCGGGATCATAGAGCAGGTCTTGTCAGACCCCATGGAGTGGCGTTTATTTCAGTCCGCGGCTTTCTGCAATGCACTGATGGGTCCATACATTTAGAACAGTGCTGCAAAGTTCTAGCTGCCTAGTGACAGGGCACCTGTTGCAGTATTAGTCATTGTTCATGTTTGTGATAATTATGTAAACAAACCCATACTGTCAATCATATCAAAGCACAGCAATATGGTTATGTATTATATAACTTTATGTTTAATAAATGTTATTGGAGTGTGGTATAGTTACATATTTTATCATATTTTATAATGTTCTCCTTTCTCCAAGACAGAAACAGTTTCCTGGAGAAGAGCATGATCTATGGTAATGGCAGGGACCTCACACATCTCATGACAAGTGCATCTCTTGATTATTACATCAAGACACTGTGTGAAGCAACTGACCTGTACCACCCAAGCTGATATAAATCCATTCTACAATGTCGGCACAATGACAAAATTACCCAGTAATGTGTTTCTTAGAACAGGCCCTGTTGTTGGGCGATACGGGACTGTATGTTCATAAAATCAGCCGACTGTGCTTAAAAGGAAGAGCTTTCGGCTGCCACGTACAGGAGGAAGCAGCTTAATTTTGATTCACACTCATGGAATCGTCATGATACTCTAAGTCCCCATGATAATCCAAGTTGTTTTCAAACAACCCTCAACCAAGGGTGTAAATTAGCCTCACTTTATGGGGAAGAAAACGAGAGAAGTGGAAGCCGGGATCAGGAATGAGCTTGACTGTGTTTCTTGGACTCTGGACGCAGACTGTCCTGGATTCTGATGCTTGACAATAATTTCACGGGAGATCATTGTGGGTATTATATATTTCACATGCCTGGAGCTGGATGAGTCTGTACAACAGGTAAAAACTAATACAAATTCTGGTTTTCATCCTAATTTCAGTATGTGTGCTGCTGAAGTGAGCACAAAATTTTGTTTTTCATTTCAGCTTCAGTAGACCGGCCTCTCATCGTGTGTAACATTCTGAAAATTCCAACTGTGCTGCTGGTGGTGGTAATATACCCTCTGGAACAGGAGGAGAAAGGGAGGTTACTTAGTCCAGCCTCAAGACACATAGTTATATGTGCCCTCACACACACTGTAGGAATCCAGCTTAACATGACTACAGCCATCTTGCCTTCCGGGGGTCCTGTAACACATCCCAAACTCTGTAAAATAGGGAAATTATTTAAGATAGTCAACCAAGCATGTAGCGCTGGCCACTGATGCCTGGATCATTTCTTAACTAGTGTTGGACAGGTAGACAGGTTTTTTTTAATGTCTTTTTTTTACTTTTTAAAAAAGATTAATTTACTTTTATTATATGAATATGAATGTTTTGCCTACATGTGTGCCTGTGCACAACATGCATGTCTGATGACTGTGGAGGCCAGAAGGAGTCATTGGATCCCGTGGAACTGGAATTTAATGGTAGCTGTGAGCCACAATGTGGGTGCTGGGAATTGAATCCAGGTTGTCTAGTAGAGTTGCCAATACTCTCAACCACTGAGCCATCTCTCTGGTCCCATGTCAACAGTTTTTGAGAGGTTGACCACAGGCTACTGCTGTCTAAGCTAGCCCTGCCTCCCTTTCGGCATGCCCAAACCTTCCTGTCTTGCTGCCCCGCTCTCACTAAAGCCCCCATCTGCTCCGGTCGTCAGTCTCCACATCATTCTCCTTTGGCAGCTGTTTCTCAATATATTGGGACTGGCTTATTAGAAATGCGTCTATAACCACACAGAGAACTCCATAGTCTCAAACATGTATGCACAGGATAAACCAATGAATCAATGATTGCAGGAAATATCCACTCATGAGACACAGGGAGAAAATTACTGTTCCAGGTTTCTCATTTTAAGCAATTACAGTTACCTGCACCAAACCCATGAATACTTGTATCCACCCCACTGCCCATGGCAGAAGCTTCCCCTCTCTTTCTGTTTTATTCTGACTTTGTTGTCCTGAGAGGAATAACTTAGAGGACAAAGATTGAGTCTCACTCTCCCAGCTGCAGATGTCTCGGTCTGCATTCAGCCACCCCCCGCCCCGTTTCCGGGAAACAACAAGGCAAAACATCAGAACTGAAGGGTATAGAGAGCAAGCTGTTCCCCTCATGGAAGCCAGGAAGCAGAGAGTTAGCCAAGAAGGCTCCAGCAACAGTGTACATCACCCTAGAGCATGCTCCAGTGGTCTACTTGATTCACCAGCCCCACTTCCCAATAACACCACCAAACAATGTACCCATCAATAGAGTCATTCACTGATGAGGTCAAATGCCTTCTGACCCAAACATCTCTCAGTGACAGAATCTACCATCTCTCAATGATAGACTCTACACCATCCCTGACAGAGTTATCAATACCCGTCATCCTCCCTCTCCACCAGTTATTATACTAGGATGGGATAAAGTCCAGGCCTCCCATATCCTTACAACAGTGGACATTTGACAAAGTCTGGAAACACCATTTATTGCCTTGGTTTTGCAGGGGAGTGGATGGTTGCTACTGGTACCTGCTTTGGTAGAGGCCGGTGTTGCTGTTAAACATCCTATCTGTCTCAGGCCAGTCTTCCACAGCCAGCAATTATCCACCTTGGAATATCTGTGGCGCCAAGGTTAGGAAAGCTTGCCTTAGAAGAAACAGTAGATTATCCTTCCATTAGCTACCTGCCAATAAACTACAAGAAGGTGTGTCTTCCCAGATAACTAGGCTTGATCTGTGTCGTGAGAAAGCCAAGCCTGGGACACAACTGCATATGCTAGGATGGGCAGACACTTACCTGAGGGGAGCCAGCACACACTAGCCAGTTCCCTCCCCCAAGTCACACTAAGCTGAAGGCTGTCCCAGCAGACTCTCTAGTGATTCGATGAACCAAACCACCTCTCAGGAATCTGAACTGGCCATTAGAATAAAGAGCCAGGGAAGTTGATAGTAGAAACAAAAGGTAATTAAGAGAGAGGACAGTTCCAGGGGCTGTTGCAGTCAGAGTTAGATGATCTGAAGCCACCGGATAGAGAAAGAGGCCCCCCGAGCTGAGGCTGGTGGTTGGAAAAGGAGCAAGGTGGTGGGGATGGCCATCGGACTCCTGGTTGATAGCAGGAGTCGGTGAGGACCAGGCTGCTCTGGGGAAGCCTCCTTTGTTTCCAGTCTGGAGAAGGCCTGGGTGGAAAGGTATTTCTGTGAATCTGAGTCCCACCCCCTTGTCACTACCTGTGACCTGACATAGACCCTGCTGAAGGTTGGAAAACAGAATTCGGTTCACTCTGCCAGTGACCTACAGAAGCTAATAAACAGAGAAAAAATAGAATGCTTTCTCTCTTCCTCTCTCTCTCTCTCTCTCTCTCTCTCTCTCTGTGTGTGTGTGTGTGTGTGTGTGTGTGTGTGTGTGCATGCGTGTGTGTATATGCACGCATGTAAGAGAGAGGTATGTGTTTGTGTGTGTATATGTGTGTGTGTGCATGTGCGTGCATACATGCGAGCATATACACATATGGAAGCCAGAACTTGGTATTAAGTGTTACCCTCTCTTATTCTTATTTTGAGACAGGTTCTCTCTGTAAATCTGGAACTCACCTATTCGGAAAGACTAGCTAAGCAGAAAGCCCCAGGAATCCTACTGCTTCTACCTCCTCAGTACTAGGATTATAGGCGCACTACCCAGCCAACTTTTGTTGGGGGCGCTGCTTGGCATTTGAACTCAACTCCTGTGTTTGTGAAAGGGCTTTACTAAATGAGCCACCTCCCCAGTCCAGAAATTGAATCTTAAAATTGCACTTTATCCAGAGAGTTGGCAATCTGAGAAGAGAGTGGCTTCGTTCACATCGCTCCTCCAGCCAGCAAATGATCCATGAAGAACGGGGGCTACGAAAGCAGCCATTCCAGACATCGGTTTGCCCCTGTGGTCAAGTGGTCATCCATGCTTTGGGGCCATGGATATGTGTGTTTCTTATCACCCATTGCATTCTTCCCTTATCCTGTGGGTGTTTGGGCTCTGGCACACATTGAAACACTGAATCGTTAGTTCCCACTGGCATCTCCCTCGCACTCTTCCAGGGACGTTAACAGCCTGTCCGTGCTGAGCTGAGCTAGCTAGTGACAGTGTGTACTGCTGATAATGTTTTACAATGTGGAGTACAGATGTGTCTTTGTGATGCAGAAGTATAAGCGTGTCCCTGGTCCCTCTCATTCTGTACCGTCAGCAGTAACTCTTAAGCAATGTATGTCCTGCAAAGGGTGAGAGCCTGTCACCATGCACCTGGTGGTTTGTCACCATGACGCCATGACGTTTTACCACCAAGGGAAACATCCCGCACGGAGATGTGCACGTCAGAGTGCGCCGTATGTTTAACAGCCAACAGTCTCATTTGGTCAGAAGATGCCCAAATTATGTCTGCTGTCTGAAACAAAGATCATAAATGGCATAGGAGTATGAACCAAGGTTAGTGACGTCAGCTAGGTGTCAGCTAAGCTGCTGTGCTTCAGGTTCTTCTGGAGGGTCTGGCACAAATGACTCCATTCTTATTGCTGGCTGTGAGACAGGGTCTTGTTACAAAGACCAAGCCGGCCTCAAGTACAAGATCCTCCCACTGTAGCTTCCCATGTGCCGGGATTACTGGCAGGCTTGATCATATCCAGGGGGCTTTACTCCAAGCCTGACAATATGTCTCTGAACAACATTCTTTGGAGATATCGCTAATTAACCATCTGGTGTTTGATCCTAATTGTCCCTCATTGCCAGAGCCAGGATGAGATCTGTCCTAGCTGGTCTCATTTGATTCTACATTGTGTAGGGGGGGCGAGGGGGAGTAGGTGGTGGTAATAACTTACTAATGCCAAGGAATCATGGCCAATTTTAAACATGGTAGAAGAAATAGATCTTAGGTAAGACATAACTAGAGTTCATTTTATTTTTAATTTTTGTATCCTATAAGTCATGTCCTAACATCTTCAAATAAATAAATAAATAAATAAATAAATAAATAAATAGCATTGCTCAGGTTCCTCTGTCAGAAGCTGTACCTCCACAGCACGTCAACAAACAGCACCCACACAGCTCTACAAGGAGAGCACAAAACATAGCAGACAGGAGCAAATTCATGTTTAAAAAAAAAAAGTCCTCCTCCTCTATGGATGTACATGGAAGTCTATCTTAGGTGGTGAGTCTCTAGTGCCTCTTGTTTAGTAGGAGGGATTGCTTAGAATACACAGTTCCAGGGCATGCCTACTTGTTTTTGCTTAAAGAGAATGGTTGTAATACAACTAGTAGCACATTAACAGAGGCATGGGGAAGGTTGACCACTCTGGTTTGGAAGGTACCAGCATGGTGAAGTATTTTCTCAGTATTGTACTTTTAAAAGCTTCTATAACATTAAACGTATAAATACAAATAAAAGACCCAGTACAATTAGCATTATTACACAGAAGAACTACATATAAGTCATATATATACAATCATATGTGCTGGTATGTGTACATATAAATGAGGCTGGTTTTTAAAGATTTTTTCTTTGCCTAATGAAAGTTTGAGAGTTATGTTACTTTTTTAATTTTCCATTTGAAAACTTTATTTGAAAGCAATTTTACAAGCTTCCTGCTCATCCATGACAGTACTTGTCTTGGTAGAATAAATTTCAGTGATCTGAAATTGAACCCAGGTAGCTCACACAACATTCAGAACATACCCTGAAGGTAATGTATAAAAATAAGGCACACACAATAGTAAAACCAGATCTTAAATGTTTTTATAAGTTTGTCAATGAGCTCTGAGAGTTACATTATATGGCCTAGTAAGAGCTGGCCAGGACAATGAAGCTTTCGATGACCTTGGACAGCAAAGTAGCTTGTGTGAGCAAGAAAGCAGAGGAGAGAGAAGATACACAGACAGCCAGAAATCTTTATACGTTAACCCCATAATTGCAGTTAGGTCAAGAAAGCCATTTACTGCACTAAGAACTAGGAGAGAGACAGACAGAGACAGAGAAGCAGAGAGAGACAGACAGAGACAGAGAGGCAGAGAGGCAGAGAGAGAGACAGAGACAGAGAAGCAGAGAGAGACAGAGACAGAGAGGCAGAGAGGCAGAGAGAGAGACAGAGACAGAGAGTCATAGAGAGGCAGAGAGAGAGACAGAGACAGAGAGGCAGAGAGAGACAGAGAGGCAGAGAGAGAGAGACAGAGAGGCAGAGAGAGACAAAGACAGAGAGACAGAGGCATAGAGAGATAGACAGAGACAGAGAGGCAGAGAGAGACAGACAGAGACAGAGAGGCAGAGACAGACAGAGACAGAGAGGCAGAGAGAGACAGAGACAGAGAGACAGACAGAGACAGAGAGACATAGAGATAGACAAACACAGAGACATAGAGAGACAAACAGAGACAGAGGGACAAGAAGAGAGACAAAAAGAGAGGCACAGAGAGAGACAGAGACAGAGAGGCAAAGAGACAGATAGACAGAGATAGAGAGGCAGAAAGAGAGGACACACCAACAATTGTTTCTTTTTCATAGGGTCACAAGCATAATCAGGCTGTTTTGAAAGATCATGCTTCATGAGGTTGTCACCGGGAAGAGGGGCTGTGTCACCCATTCTAAAGACAGAGCTCTGAAATAAACCAGACAGAAAAGAGCAGAAACTTCCTTTAACTCGGAGGGCAAACAGGCCATAACTTGGGAAGCAGAAAGCATTAGGAAGAGCTTTGAAACCAGAGGCCAGGTAAGCCTTAACGGAGGAGCCCAACCATAAAGCACAAAGATCCAATACAATACTGTTTGGGAAGCTGGTAGAAAGTACTTATGTGTGGAGAACAAAAGCCCCCCCCCAAGGGGAATCATATGGTGGCCGCTTGGGAGTTTCTCCACCATGGAACCCCAGTAGAGTTTTAGACAGCCTTTGGATTCTCCTAATCAAGTCATTAGCTTACTGGAGGGACCTGGAACTGTCCAGAGCAGTTGTCAAGAATATGAAACTAGCTGGCGATGCATGCCTTTAATCCTAGAATTTTGGAGATAGAGGAAGGTGAATCTCTGTGAGTTCAAGGCCAGCCTGGTCTATAGAGTAAGTTCTAGGCTAGCCAGTACTACAGAGAAAGACCTTGTCTAAAAAATAAAAATAAAGGAAAGAAAAGAAAGGAAGTGAAGTAGTCTACAGAACTATGCCCAAATTCCCAAATATTGTTTATAAATGTTTGTTTACATATAAAGGGGGAATATGCTATAGAGATTTGTTTTGGTATGGATCTTGGTCTACTGGTGTAAATTTAAGGTCAATCTTGTTATATTTCTGCTCTCGATTAAGGTATTGTGTAGTTCATTTAGAAAATTGTAGAGAGCACTGTACACTTACACTACAGACAGCAGGAGAACTGTTTACACCCGCTTTGAGCCAACAGATGACATTGTATTCTTTCACAGTTTTATTTGGGGAGGGGGTTGGTTGGGTTTTTTGGTTTTTTGTTTGTTTTTGTTTTTTTTAGACAGGGTCTCACTATGTAGGCCTGATTGGTCTGAAACCTGCTATGTAGACCAGGCTGGCCTTAGAACTCATGGAAATCTGCCCGCCTCTACCTTCTGCCTCCCCAGTTCTGGGAGACATGCACCACCACACTGGCCATTTATTTATTGATTTATTTGGTGTGCATGTGTGCTGTGCCACACCTGTGGTGGGCAGAGGAACTCTACCACGTGGGTCACAGGGACTGAACTCAGGCCCTCAGGCTTGGTGGCCAGCACTTGTCCCTACTAAGCCGCACCATTACCCTATAGGTAATGTCACTGATTGGAATTCTCAGCTCTGTTAGAATTTTTTGTTCTTTAGGTCATAGGCAGAGGGCAGCTTGTGGGAGTACGGAGGTCAGAGGGCAGCTCGTGAGAGTACGGAGGTCAGAGGGCAGCTTGTTGGAGTACGGAGGTCAGAGGGCAGCTCGTGGGAGTATGGAGGTCAGAGGGCAGCTCGTGGGAGCCAGTGCTATGTTCTTACCATGTCGGCTGCAGGGCGGGAACTCGGGTGGTCAGCCTTGGCAGTGAACCCCGCTCTCTGCTGAGCCATCTCACCCACCCCTCTATAATCTTCTCTCCTCTCTCTCTCTCTCTCTCTCTCTCTCTCTCTCTCTCTCTCTCTCTCTCTGTTTGCTTCTCTGTAGCTTTGGAGCCTGTCCTGGAGCTAGCTCTTGTAGACCAGGCTGGCCTCGAAGTGACAGAGATCCTCCTGCCTCTGCCTCCCGCGTACTGGGATTAAAGGCGTGTGCCACCACCGCCCATCAACCCCTGCATAATCTTAAGGGACCAGCACTGTATATGTATATAGTCCACTGTGTTGTTACTACAGAAAAAACAGAATGAGTCCCTGCTGTAGAAGGGTAGGGCCCTGTTTAATATGGCTTCTGTCCTTATAAAAAGAGGGTCATGTGGAGACACAGACACAGGAGGAGAATGCTCTGTGAAAACAGAAGCATCAAAGACTGACAGCCTCAGGGGGGACTAGGAGAAAAGCTCGGGACAGAGCCCCTGTGAGACACCAAACTTACGGCATATTGATTTTGACTCTAGTCTCCAGAGCTGTGAGGAAGTAAGTTTCGGCTCTGTTGGTTGGTTGGTCAGGTTTGATTTTTGGTTGGTTGGTTTTTGACTTTTGTTTTGTTGTTTTGTTTTTGTTTTTTTTTCTAGACAGGGTTTCTCTGTAGCTTTGGAGCCTGTACTAGAACTCGCTCTGTAGACCAGGTTGGCCTTGAACTCACAGAGCTCCACCTATCTCTGCCTCCTGAGCGCTAGGATTAAAGGCGTGTGCCACCACTGCCAGGCAAGTTTCCGCTCTGTTAAGCCATGGGTTTTTATTCTTCAGTGCAACAGACCTAGCAAATTAAGTCAGCCACCCTTGATTGCAGTAACCCATGTGTGTCCCTGTGTCGGCCAACACCTCAGCTCTGGCCCTGACCTTGTGGAGATTCCAGCACTCTGACTTTTCTGACCACGCCTCTTCCTGGAAGGTGAGGTGTCCACTGGCCAGCACACAGGGCTATAGCACCTAGAGTCGAAGTCTCCACTCACCTTCTAGACCAGTGGTTCTCAACCTGTGGGTTGTGGCCCCTTTAGGGGTTACATATCAGTTATTCTACATATCAGATATTTACATAATGATTTATAACATTAGCAAGATCACAGTTATAAAGTAACAATGAGATAGTTTTATGGTTGTTGGGGGGCCACCACAGCACGAGGAAACTGTATTAAAGGGTCACAGCATTAGAAAGGTCGAGAACCTGTCTAGACCATTATCTGTATACTAAGAACCTCATAATTATTTTTTAACAAGATGACTCTAAAGATACCTGTAAGAGTTTGACCAACTTGGGATCTCAAGACTGTCATCTTAAAAAGAGATGAAGCATTAATGTGATAACATTGGCCCAAAGGGTGACCAAGGGACCATGTTTGTGAGGGCCTGGGGAGCTGTGGATAGAACTTCAGCTGTAGCTGGAGTGTCAACATTCCCTCATTTTTTAGTCTATGAGGAGGCAGGAGTGGGGACAGGAAGACGAAGGGGACAGCTATGGTTTCTGGGTCTGGATCACCATTGCATTCTTGCCTTACAGGAGGCCCTACACTTTCACCCTCTCGGGCCAGGATTAATGCCCAAGGAGAATGTCCTGGCCATGTTTGTGCATCTCTCAGCAGCCTCAGTTCTCTAGTGTGCCCGCCAGGTGTGCTCTATCTCGCCGGCCCTCAGTCCTGCACCAGCTCCAGATCCCTGGCCTTCCTTCCCCTCACACCGTCAGGAAGACGTGTGTGTGTGTGTGTGTGTGTGTGTGTGTGTGTGTGTGTGTGTGTGTGTGTGTGTGTTGTCCATGTGCATGTAGAGGCCAGATTTCTACATCAGGTGTCTTCTTTAATTGTTTCTCCATCTTATTTGTTGAGACAGGGTCTCTCACCAAATCTTGAGCACCAAACCCAGTTTGGTACTGGCTAGCTGACCAGTGAGCTTCTGGGATATACAATCACTGCCTCATCTCCCCATCCTCCACACCGGTTTATAGACATGGGCCACTCACCCAGCTTGTAATATAGGTGCTGGGAATCGGGAATTGGGTCTTGTGATGGATAGCTTTATGTCAACTTGACACAAGCTAAAGTCATCTGAGAGGAGGGAGCCTCAGTTAAAAAAAAAAAAAAGTCTCCATAAGATCCGGCTGTAGGCCAGCCTGCAGAGCACTTTCTTAATTAGTGATTAAGGCAAACAAAGCCTTTCTTCCCCGAGCTGCTTCGATCACAGTGTTTTATCACAGCCGTGGTGACCCTAACAGACCCTCATGCTCCTTCAGCAGGCACTGAGCCAACTGAGCCCCCCTCAGCCCCTGGTTTCTTACAAAACAAGCCAACCCCAGTAATGGGAGCCCTTAAACGTGTCAACACGTAAGTCAGAAATCCAGCTGCCCACAGTAGTCGGGCAAGTATCCTAAGTGAGTATAACATCTTAGGGAGGGGTGAAGTTTACAGCAAATGGAGCTGTTGTAGGCTTGATGAAACAAATTGATAGAATTCTAAAAAAACTTTATTCTATTACCCAGAGATTCCCATTTTACTAATTCAAAATTTTGAAGTAGTGTCCACCAAGTGAGGTCTAACCATAGACCAGCCAGAGAGGTGAACTAGCTGATAACCAGGACTAAAACTAAATACCTACACCAGACCTACTGGGTAAACTGAGGCAGCCTTGGGGATCCCCTTCAAGGACAGATTTGGTCTGTCCTGATCTCGCTGATTCTCCTCTGCAGTTAGAGGAAAGAATGGGGTTTGGTATGCTCTTATTTTTTTTAAGATATATATTTTTATGTGGCATGAATGCTTTGTCTGCATGTATGTCTATGCACTACATGCATGCCTGGTGCCCATGGAGGTCAGAAGAGGGCCTTAGATCTCCAGGTACTGGAGTTAAAGATGGTGAGTATCTGTGTAGGTGCTGGGAGTTGAACCAGCAGCAAATGCTCTAAACGGTTGTTTTGCAAACATATAAGGCCTTCCTAGCCTCTTCAGTCTTGCAAATTCCCAGTGTCCCTGTCTCCATGGTAAATCTCAATGGTAAATCTCCGTATCTGCTACTTCTTGTTCACACTGTTGTATTTGCAGCCTTTGGCAGGTTGCTTTAAGACTGTGATGTGCGCAGTAACTCCCCAAAGCCTCAGGTTATTTATGTTCCCGGCTCCCTGGCACTTAGCAGGCACAATGCTTGCAGAATGAATAAAAAAAATAGTGTGCATTAGTAATGAGATGAATATCACAAAACTGCTAGCTGTAATTCTAAATTAGTATGCAAGGCAGTAAGTATCATGACCCTGGGAAACAAGACTAGGGCAAAATAATATTCGGCGGAAATATCACATGAAAGGAATTTACATTAAACTGAGAAACTGATCCTCGTGGGGGAAATGAGGACTAACGATGTAAAGTGTCCAAGGACAGAAAGAAAGCCTGAGGTGGCTCTGAGCAGTTGGGTAGGATTGAAAGTGAAAGGCAGTGATCAAAGAGAGCAGCGGAGAAGGGGTGTGCACGCCCGCGCGTGCTCTGGTGTAGGGTGACTGGAGTGTGGGGTGCTTTGCAATGTGTCACCCAGAGATGCCTCACCTGAGAAAGTTTTGTGTTTGCCAGATGCTTCTGGAGCCCCTGCAGTCCGGAGGACCCGGTGTGTAGTCTGTCGCCCTCGTGCGGCGGGAGCACGGACTGCATAGCACCGGCGGGCAACTTTACCACCAGAGGGCACTAAAGGCTTAAGCTCCCAACAGACACAGATCTGTGATGTCATTAAGTATTAGCCAGAGTTCTTTTCACAGAGATGGACCATTTGTCACTCATTTCAGCCGACCAGGATCTCTCTCTTCTGTTTATTCGTTGCCTGCTCCTTCCTTACTGTCCAGGTCAGGGTGACTATTGCTGCTATAAACACCATGAGCAGAGCAACTCGGGGAGGAAAGGGTTTATTTCAGCTTCCACTTCCACACCACAGTTCATCGTTGGAGGAGGTCAGGATAGAACTCAAACAGGGCAGGAACCTGGAGGCAGGAGCTGACGCAGAGGCCATGAAGGGGTGCTGCTTACTGGCTTGCTCCTCGTGGCTTGCTCAGCCTGCTTTGTTATAGAGCCCAGGACCAGGGATGCCACTACCACAGTGGGCTGGGTCCTCCTCCATCAATAACTAATTAAGAAAATGCCTAAGGATGTTGAACCACAATCCCAGAGAACTTAGACAACAATGAGGACACTAAGAGAGACATACATAGATATAATCTACATGGGAAGTAGAAAAAGACAAGCTCTCCTGAGTAAATTGGGAGCATGGGGACCTTGGGGGAGGGTTGAAGGGAGGAGGTGAGAGGCAGGGAGGGCAGCAGAGAAAAATTCAGAGCAATAAAAATCAATAAAAAAGATTAAAAAAAAGAAGATGCCTTAAAGAAGAGACATTTTTCTCTATTAAGGTTCTCTCCTTTCAGATAACACTATCTTGATATAAAACTAGCAGCACACTTACTACTTTATAAACTGTTAGATCTGGGAAGCCTCATTCAAGAACACAACACACACACACACACACACACACACACACACTCATCCCAGGACCTTGTACACTGCAGTTGCTCAATGTAAATATCTCCACTTCTTGGATTTCTATTTAGATGACATCTATAAAAAAATTGTTAGACCTCCCAAAACATTGGGGTTTTTTGTTTTGCTTTGTTTTGTTTTGGACAGGGTGTCTTTGTGTAGTCTTGGCTGTCCTGGAACTTGCTCTGGAGACCAGGCTTGCTTTACAGAGATCCTCCTGTCTCTGGCCTTCTGAGTGCTGGGGTTATCTGCTTCCTGAGTGCTAGGATTAAAGGTGCACACCATCAGCGCCCAGCCATTGCCCCTTTGGGGGAAAAAAAGATGAGAACAAAAATGTTACTTCTAAACCTATCACTCTCAGACAGTCACTTTGTGAATGAGCAAGCAAGTCAAAAGAAGTAGCCTCCTTCGTGTTCCCCATGGGCCATTAGCCATATGGAATTGCTGGACGTGATATAACAATAGAGGAAGAAGTGTGGGAGGTTACCTAACCAATTCCATTTAGGTTGGTGTTTAGTAACAGAGAAGCCAGATCAAATTAGCTTAAGTGGAGACCTGCTGGCTCCTGGCTGGGAGGCTCAGAGATGGTGTAGGAAGTTGTCCTGTCCTAGGGACAATACACCAGCTAGAAAGATTTCAGGAACCTACAGGAAAGTTTCTCTTTCTGACATTGAGGTCCTTCCCCATCTCTCTGCCTACTAAGCGCAGTCCATTGGCCATTTCAGCTTTCCAAGCTCCTCACTGTTAGACCAATTAAAGAGACCCCACAAATTTGAGAGAAATATGTACATGAATGACAAAGGACCACTAACAAAATAACTTCCAAGGAGTTAGAGATGGCTAAGGAAAAAAAAATTTAAACAAAAAATTAAGGGCCAGCCAAGATGGCTCTGCAGCTAATGGTACCTGTTGCCAAGCCTGAGGACCAGGGGAGGATCCTCGGAAGACTTATGGTAGAAGGAGAGAACTGACTCCAGGAAGCTGTTCTCTGACCTCCACACACGTCATAACACAAATGTGCCCCCCACACATGAACAAATAACGTAATTTTAAAATTTAGGCTGCGTGTGGTGGTGCACGCCTTCTCCAGCTCTCTGGAGGCAGTGGCAGGGACACCTCTGTTTTATAAGAGTGGCCCCGGAGCGAACAGGGGAGCTGAAATTTAAAATGCGGAGACAGTGTGTTGAGAAGAAGTATGGCTTGAAACCAAAATTAGTGAATTCATTAACTAAACATCATAGAATTAAGAATTATGGCTGGGCAGTGGTGGTGCATGCCTTTAATCCCAGCGCTAGGGAGGCAGAGGCAGGTGGATCTCTGTGAGTTCAAGGACAGCCTGGTCTACAAAGTGAATTCCAGGACAGCCAGGGCATTACACAGAGAAACCCTGTCTCAAACACACACACACACACACACACACACTAAATAAATAAATAAATAAATAAATAAATAAATAAATAAATAAATAAACAAACAATCATAAACAGAACGCACACGTATAGAAAAGCACACAGACACAAATGCATATTCCCCTCGGTTCTGGGTATTGAACCCAGGGCCTCATGAATGCCGGACTAGTACTTTACTGCTGAGGCATAACATCACTCCAACAAAAGTATATCCTAGTGAGCTTTTATAATTACACACCTACATGGCCAACATCCAGGCTATAAAATGCATTTTTATGTCAAAACTTCAAAAACCCGTATCAGTATCAAGTCTATCAGGATCAAGCCTGGTCTACAAAATGAGTCCTGGTTGTCCTGGAACTCACTTTGTAGACCAGGCTGGCCTCGAACTCACTGAGTTCCATCTGCCTCTGCCTCCTGAGTGCTAGAATTAAAAGTATGTGCCACCACCACCTGGCTCCATTTTATGAATTTTTAAAGTTATAAAAGTAAAATATTAGAGCACACTGATGGGGAATCTTTGTCAACCAATTATTTTTAAGAGGTGGGACCAAGTTAGGGTGTGGCTTTCTGGGACCCAGAGAAAAACTCCACAGGGCCCAGGTGCACTCTCTCTGTGGTTCCCTTGCAGCACAGCTGAGCTTGGACTTTTTGTTCCTGTTTTGTGAGTTTGCCCCTTATAATAAATAAAATTATAATTGTTTTATCTTTTAGTTAGCCTGGTTATTCTCGACCCGAGATAATTCAACAGCACACCTTCATAGTTCAATGGGAAAATAATTTTGAACTTAGAAATCTACACTTAGCAAGCTGGCTACTAAAATGGAGAACAAATTAAAACTATCTATAATTAGAGCCCCTGAAAGGATTCAAGGGACTTCCTTATTATTGGTCCTTTCTGAAGGAGATAATCGGAAACATCAGCCAAGAAACAAGTGTACAGTGTGTGTAGAAAAGAGGTAGCAGAACCAGTCCTGTTAATCATGGGAAAGAAGCCAGCTGGCACCTTGTAGGTAGTATTTGTGGCTGAGTTTGAGCTGTGGTGGTCACATGAGGAAATAGAATCCATTTTCCAGTAGTTGTGGGCTTTTTAGATAACTTTTTACACTTGCTTATTTTGTGTGTGGGTCATGGGGAAGTCAGGGAACAATTCGTCAAAGTCCGTTCTCTTCTTCCACTATGTGGGTCCCAGGGATTGAACACAGGTCTTCAGCCTTCGCAGCAAGCACCTTTACCCATCGACCCATCTCACAAGCCACATTTTTCAATTTTCTACATTGTTCCATGAGCAGTCCAGACCATGACATTACAAATATAGAAGGCCAGGTAGGTGTAGTGGTGAATACCTTTAATCCCACTCCTCCGGAAGCAGGGGAGGTGGAATGTTGTGAGTTCAAGGCTAGCCTGGTCTACATATCAAGTTTTAGGCCAGCCAAAGTTATATTGTGAGAGCTTGTCTCAAAAAAAAAGTTAGAAAACAAAAAGAAAGGGCTGGAGAGATGGCTCAGCGTTAAAAAGCACTGGCTGCTCTTCCCAAGGACCTGGGTTTGATTCCCAGCACCAACACGATGGTTCACAACCATCTGTAACTACAGTTCCAGGTGATCTGATGCCCTATTTTGGCTTCTGTGAATACTAGACACACATGGTGCCCAGACTTACATGCAGGCAAAATACCCATATCCATGAAAATAAATCAACAAAAATTTTAAATCCGGAGTTCACAGAAACTAAAAGGCAGATGTGGGGGGAGAGATCGAGGAGGCAAGAATATGAGGAAACCCAAGACACATTGATGAAAATTGATAGAATAAAAAAATAAGTTATTTCAGAATGAAATCTAAATCTGTGAAAGTAACTAATAGGAAGAAAACTCAATGGCACAGCTAGAAAAACGATTATGTAAAAAGGAGGAAGAAATGGATACTGAGATACTGAATGATCAGAACAGGCAACTGGACACAGAGCTGATAAACTAAATGCAGCAGGCTGGCAGGATGGCTTGGTGGCCAAAGGTGCTTGCTGTCAAGCCTAACAACTTGAGTTTAATCCCTGGCACCCCCATGATGGAAGGAGATAAACGACTTCCACAAGTTGTCCTCTGACCCCTACGTGTGCAGACCCACACACCATAAATAACCCTAGTAAATGTTAAAAAGACAAACCTATTTAAAATGTAATTCACAATATACAGATATACATGTGAAGCCAAAAAAAAGTTAATGTAAGAAGATACTCTAAGTGGTTCTTATTAGGGCACATAGAGGCAGGAATAAGGGCCCCCAGGCCTTTTATTATCTTTCAGCCTTCTGATATTTTTTTTTTAAAAACTCACCCAGAGATTTGTGTTCACAGAACAAAATGAAATACTGTTTGCTGAGGACTTATGTGCTGTTGCTATGGATAAATTCGTGTCTGCTGCCTGGAGCCACTCATTAAGTGGACCTGGTTGCCAGGGAAACCAGATCTGATACCAAAGGTAACACCAACGCCTTCTGTTCACTAGGCAAGCTTTCCAATCTAGCTTTTGCTCCTGTGTGATGCCGTCAAGTCATAGGAAACTTATGTCACGGTAAGAGGTCACATTGGTCAGCAGTGATCTGCTTGTCCCTGTCTGTGATAAACATGCTCATGAGAAGTGAATAGATCTGTGTTCATAATATCATAATACCACCCCTTCATGTCCAGCTTGACATGTACACTGGGGATCCGAACTTGGGTCCCCAATCTTATAGGCCTTTACTTACTGAGCCATCTCCCCAGCCCTCATCTTTTAAAAATAGCATCTATTCTAACTGGTATAAATTTGATTCACTTCTAAAAAGATTATGTTTTAATCTTTTTTAAAAAAACAATTTATTTAGATTCATTAAATGTGCACTGGTGTGAAGGTGTCAGAGCCCCTAGAACTGAAGTTAAAGACAGTTGTGAGCTGCCATGTGGTTGCTGGGAATTGAACCCAGGTCCTCCAGAAGAGCACTCAGTGCTCTTAACCACTGAGCCATCTCTCCAGCCCCTATGTTTTAATCTTGTGTGCTTGTGTACCGTCGCAGGCCAGATGAGGACATTAGATCCCCTGGAGCTGTAGTTACAGGAGGTTGTTAGCCGCCCAACATGGGTGTGGGAAGCAAACTCCAGGCCTCTTAATCCCTAAATCATCCCTCCAGTCGCTTGATTCATTAAAAAAAAAAGAAAAAAAGAAAAAAATGCATTTCTAAAGGTGCCCAGGAGATTGCTCCCTAGATGCTCACCCTCAAACTGTAACAATTAATTCATGGTAGCAAGCAGGGAAGGGTATGCCTCTTCTACAGTAACTGAGAGAGGGCTGAAGATCTACTCACACTGCTGAGGACAATGTTTGGGAGGTACTCTGTGAGCTAAGGCCAGATGACTGATGACCAGTCTTCCAGGCCATGTTCAGAGGAGGGGGACAACAGATCACCAGAGTGTTTGGGTCCTAAGAGAACCCTCACCATTGTTTACCACACAAAGGGTACTTTTCATATTTATCATCATTTATTATATTATTTTGGTTTTTCGAGACAGGGTTTCTTTGTGGCCCAGGCTGTCCTGGAACTCACTCTGTAGACCATACCGGTCTCAAACTCAAGAGATCTGCCTGCCTCTGCCTCTGAGTGTTGGGACTAAAAATGTGTGCTACCACCGCCTAGCTGTTTAAATATCTACACTTTCATGGTAAGCACCTTACAAGCCCCCACCCCACTAAATTCTTACGCTGAAACCCTAGCCCTCTATATGACAGTACAGCAGGAGTAGGGGTATGCTGTGAGAACGGGGTTGGTACAGACAAGACAGGCTCTCCTCTACATGTAACACACACAAGGCAGCTCATAAACCAGCAGAAACTGTTGCCAGTGGATCTGGAGCTACAACCAATGTTATTTAAGCTCCCAGTTGATGGTAATTCGACCTAAGTCTGAATTAACTATGACATTGCCTTTCAACAGGATCCTGATTTTCTCCTTATTAGTTGATACTAAGTGTAAACTTTTAAGAACGTTTCTTTTTTATGGTTTCATGGCCTGGTATTTGTCAAAATTGAATTCTTTAACCATGTCAAGTTTCTGACACTTCAGTTGTACAGCAAAGTTATAAAAAGATGTGTAGCTTAAAAATCCTTTTTTTTAAAATTTACATGTTATGTGTCCAAGGATGACCAGGAAGGACAGAAGAGAACATCAGATCTTTTGGAACTGGAGTTACAGGTAAATGTGAGCCAACTGGCCTGGGTGCTGGGAACCAGGAACCAAACTATAGTCCTCTAAAGGAGCAATAGGAGCTCTTACCTGCTGGGCCTTCTTCAGTCTCAGTATCTAAACTCTTTAAAACCACTAGTAATACACCAATAACATCACCACTGGTCAGCCTTACAAATCAGGCAGTGGTGACACACACCTTTGATTCCAGTAGCCACACTAGTTGCCATAGAAGCTGGGCAGTAGTGGTCTAGCTCCCTTAATCTCAGCCCTAGAGAGGAATATAAAACTGGAGGGGACGGCTCTCACACAGTCTCATTCTGAGATTCCTGGAGGCAGATGGCCACTTCAGACTGAGGTAGAACTAAGAGCCAGTGGCTGGCTGTTTTGCTCTTCTGACCTTCAGATTGAACCAATATTTGTCTCTGGGTTTTTATTTTATTTTTTAAAAGATTTATTTATTTATTATCTATATAGTGTTGTCTGTATGTATGGTTGCAGGCCAGAAGAGGGCACCAGATCTCATTACAGATGGCTGTGAGCCACCATGTGGTTGCTGGGAATTGAACTCAGGACCTCTGGAAGAGCAGTCAGTGCTCTTAACCTCTGAGCCATCTCTCCAGCCCGTCTCTGGGTTTTTATTAATCGTGCTACAGGTCCCTTACGGCTGTGCTATTTTAGGCTTAATACAAATACTTCCTTATTCCACTGCCTTCCTAACTCCTCTACCCAGCACCCAGGACCCACCTAAGCCCCAGGGACATGAACTAGTAACAGGAACATCATCACATTGGCAAACTCTAAGCTGGAGAACTGCAATTCAAGAACTTACACATTTCTGAAATCGAGGTGGCTCTGTGTTTCAATAGCTAAAGACCTTTTAAAAGTTGAGCATTAGTGCTCAGTGAGACACGTAACTCATCATAACCCAGTGTTACAGCAGAGCGCATGCTTTATGTCCTCCAGGCCCTGCAGTCAGTCCCCCAGCCTGAAAACAAAACCAAAGCCAAGCTCCAAGTCTCAAAACAACAGCTACTCAAATACAAAACATTTACCTTACTCTCCATTGATAAGCATAGCACTCAGTACAGAGAGAGACACAGAGAGAGGAATAAAAGACAAAATGTTAAAATGTTAGAAGAGACATCAAGAAGTTATGTGTGGGTAAAGATCATGTAGAAACGGTCAGACGTCAGCTTTTATTCTGTGATTCCAAGTCTGAGTAGAAAGGTGGCATTATCTGACAGACTTTAAAGTAAGGGTCACTCTGCTTCATGGAAAATAACCTGTATAAAGTAAATAACAGAAGCAAGGTTATTTGCCAGGAATACACTAACCGGAAAGAGTAACACATGCTCACTAAAAGACAGACACAAGGCTTTTAATAGCAATTTTATTAATAATGACCACAAACTGGAAACAATCCAAAAATTCATCAACACTGAATGGATAAATTGGTACAACAAATGGACTATGAACACAGAAATGAAAAACGAGCTGTTACAACCCACAACATGGATTACTCTAGCAGACACCGAGAACAGAAGATACAGGGTGTATATAATTACATCAATATAGATTTCAAACAGGCAAAACTGACTGCCAGGCAATAAAGGTCAGCCCAGCAACTCTCTGTGCGAAAGGCAGAGAGCACCGACGGGAGTGACAACTACTTCCTACTTAGTTGAGTCTGGATGGTGCACTCACAGGTGAATAGAAAACCCACTGAGATGGACACTGAATATTTGTAAACTTTGATCTCAATGAGAAAAGAGACATTTATAATGATGTAACTAAGGGACTAGAACTACAAAAATCACTAGTGTTATCTTCCAAATAGTTCATTTTCCTCCCAGCTATATGGAGGGATTGTACTTCTCCTTGAGCTCTGGTGTGGCTGTGGGCTTTCGGAGCCTCTGCTATCTGTCAAACTTTCTCTTCTCATTCCCCAAAGCTCCTAATCTGCTTTGTCCTGAGTCCCAAGACAGAGGCATTTTAAGAAGAAATCAGCAAACTTTTCCATAATGTCCTTTAGTCTGTGTTACACACATGCTGTGTCAGCACTCAGATCTGCAACTGCAGAGGGCGCAGCCAGGACAGTTCAGGGCAGACATGGCTGCACCCTCGTAACACTGCCCTAGAGGATGAGCCAGGACAGACTTGGCCCGCAGGCTTTAGTCCCTCACCTACATGAAGCTCTCGACAACCTGCTGCAGACAAGCTGTGGAGACACTAACTTTTATAGCTATTCACCTCATGACAACCTCAACAATCCTGATGCAGAACCAAAATACTAAACATGCTGCTTAGCGATTAGTTGGGAGGCATTCGGGAAGACTGCTACTGGAAGATAGAAAAAAAATAATTACACAAAGGTAATTTATATTATGGAGAGGCAAAAGTGTCCCCTTCAGATGAATTGGGAGACAGGACATCTACCCTTTATTTAAAGAAGAAAAAATTATCTTCTGGTGGCTATTGGCTGCATCTGACAAAATGTGTAGGACATGAACTCAGTATTTGGTCAGTTTCAAGACAGAAATTATAGATTATAAAGTACAGCGTAGAATGAGGCAATTTTTCAAATACAAGCTAAAAATGAGAAACTCTTGAACCCAAAGATTGATGAAAACCTAGTTTTGCAACAAGGATCAAATCTCTGAATAATTATTGTACCTACTACCAAGACCTCAGAGTGAATTAATAAATTAATGTGACTTCCTAAAACTGCGAAGTCCAATTAAGAGAATGATGCTAGCTCATCTCTTAAACTGGGCAAAATGGCTTTAATGAAAGAGACTCGGGGTCTTGCTTTCCAACCTAAGACTGAAAAGGCCAAGTTTAAAGTTCACGGGGGGCATGAAACAAGAAAGCAAGGAAATTCAGCAAATCAAAAAGTACATGTTTCCTGGACCTCATCTGGGGGTTTTCTCCTTGGGGAGATGATGTGGGCATTCCACACATAAGAAAATGAATGAGCTGAGGATCCAGTAGCCAGGATGGCTAAGACAACCTTCCCATAAACAAGTTTACTTACTTTGAAATTCCAGAAGAGCCAGAAATCATCTGTAAAGGAAAGTAACTACTAAATAGCATGCCATTTTCTCCTAGGGTTGACGCCTACAAAAGGAAAAACGGATGTTAACTCTTAGGTGGCATTGTCTTTCTCCAATACTGAAGATAAGTTTTAGATTACTGCACTCAGTTCACTCTAAACAGTTATCCAACCCTTTCCTCTATATGTAGGTTCCTTTGGAAATTAAAAATATACAGACTATATCATGGATGTACATCACACTACATACAGAGCAGATCTGTGAGTACACCTAGGTTTGAATCCTGACAGTACTATTAATTTCCTAGGGTAAATTCTTAACCACAGTCACATAATATTTGAACCACATGCTAAGCACTGCACTAAATTCAAGAAACACAACAGTGAGGTTCTTAGTCACAAATAAGGTGAGCTTCATTTCTTAATCTGCAATAGATGGCGAAGAACTAGTCAGTAAACAGGCAGGATGTCTATGAAGATCAAATGAAGACTGTGAAGGGTTCAAAGGTCGTGAAAACCCATACGAGTATTTATCTGCCCAAACATCTGTTCAAATGCCAGTTCTGAACTACTCATTAGAGATGAAACAATGGGTCAGACTTCCCAGTTCCAGTCTAGCACTGACCAATTCGCAGTAAGAAATGCTAAGTAGGAAGGACAAGGGTGTTTAGCAAGTATAGCTGGGCACCTGGCCTAGAGGGCACCACTGAAGCCTCTTAGACATATAAACCAAGAACTGCAAGATGAACAAGTGTACACCTATCTATTCCGACCGCAATGGGGAGAGCCATGGAGCAGTGTGAGTGGGCTTGGGTGAGGGCAACTGATTGACAACTGTACCACCTGCTGAAGGGAAAATGAGAGGAAGACCAGGTTTGGGAGAAAGAGCTAAGATGTGTGGGGAGGCCTGGAGAGAGCAGAGCGTCAGTGATATTAGTAACTAGGACTTAGGGGGAAATCTTCAGGGGATAAGAATTTGGAAATATCTGCAATACAGCTGGTAAAAGTCATAGGAAGAGATGAGAGCAACTAAGGAGGTAAAGTAGGAAAACGAAGCAAGGGAGATTAGGCAGCCTAAAAAAAAAAAAAGCACACAAAGCAACAGACAGACAGACTCACACATATACTTAAGGAAGAGGTGCCTGTAACGACTGAGCGTACCTGGGGGCTGGTGTCTCTGCAATGCTAAGATGGTTTCAAGGAGGGAAAAATACTGACAAAGATCCTGAACTTGGGTGATCTGACTGGCAATATGGGAGACTGGGCAAGCAAATATTTGAGCCAGTGGGAAGGAAAGAAATGGGGAACAGTTAAGGACACAGTTGTTTGTCTTATAAATGGCACTTATTTTAACTATAATCACTGATACCACAGGACCAGTAACAACTATATATCTAAAAAGGAAAAAGAAAAAAAAGACTGACATGCAGCTATAGTTACTTAATACAGAAAACAGCAAAACACCTTTAACAAGTGATTCTCAACCTGTGGGTCATGACCCCTTTGGGTCACATAGCAGATATTTACATTATGATTCATAAGAATAGCAAAATTACATTTATGAGTAGCAATGAAACAATCTTATGGCTGGGGTCACCACAATATGAACTGTATTAAAGGGTCGCAGCATTAGGAAGGTTGAGAACCACTGCCTAAAATAAACCAACAAAAACCCCACCAAGATTAGTTACAGCAAACTCTCTATTGCTGAGGGTCATAAAAAAAAAAATTCTTAGTATATATATATCTCCCCGAACTCACACAGTGGCTACATGATGCAAACTAATTTTATTATCACCTTAAGCAAAACACAAGAACTCGATAGAATGCACACGATATTGATATTTAGAGGACTAGGAATAGAAAGTAGAAGCAGCTTTCAGGACTTCCAATCATTCTCTCAAAGAATAAAAGTACCTGAAGTATTTGCTGTAAAAGGTAGCACACAAAGCTACAGGAAATTATCCGCAGAGTCCTTCGGTTTCAGGTACTTAAGTTTATTCTTGGCTAAGCAAGAGGTCAGCCTGATACTGGCTTCTCTTCTCTGCACCGTTGGAATTAGGCTTCCCTATCGAGTATGCCATCAGCTTCTACTGGAAATTCTCCCTGTCTCTTGAAATAAGTTAATGTGGACTTGGTGGGGAGGGTGCTGGCACTTTGGGAGGTATGACTCTTCGTGGCATCAGGCTGTCCTGAAAACCACAGGAGAGATCGTTAAGCTTTAAAGGCCAGCAGAACCCTCCAGTAAATAGATAATCACAAAGGTGCTCCACACACTTCCCAGCACTGCCCGGAAGGAAGGGTTCACCTCTGGCTGAGAACCACTGATCTGACTTTGGCTCTTAGGCTCCTGTGGCTTAGGCATCAGTTCCTTCTAAATTCGTGGTTGCAGTCAGGTTCTTTGTGCAACAGGATAAGGTGCTGCAGTACTTACGACAGAGCAGCACGACAGCTCTGAAGCTGTACTTGAGGATGAGTTCCAATCGCTGCTGCTTTTCCATCAGGCTCACAATGCTGAGCTTTACCGTAAGGCTGACATAGTCACAGTTAACACGTCTGACGTTACAGCACAAAACCAACGTCTCTAGGAATAGGATTGTTACGGTCTGTGGATAAGGCTGCTTCTTGAGATTTAAACATTACTTGTGTACTGTCTTAACTACACAATGTGTAAGACAGCTGTGGAGTAAATCCACTTTAAGCAGCTAACGAAATCTGAATTTGTCATTTCAAAATAAAATGTCTCCCTTAAGTATAGTTTCTCTATAAAACATTAATACCCATGCAGAAGAGACAAAGAAGCTAGAACCTCTCATAACTCTTGTTCCTGGAGTGGAAAAGCCTCCTCCCACTGTTTTGATAGGGCCAAAGTTCTGTCTAGAGTAGAAATGAGAATTACTGACTGGCAGTCGTTAAGATTCCATACTTACCATGGTCCTTTGAGAGACGAGCTGAAAAAATTGCCCCTAGTTGTGAAATAATAAGGAGCAAACCTCCAATAATCGTTTATTCTTAATTCCTGATAGTAAGAGGCCTCATAAATCAAAATCTTTTAAGATAATTCTTGCTGCTCCAGCCAAATTTTGGTTACTTCCTCCATCTGTAATGTCACCATGAACTGGGTGTGGGGGTGGGGCTGAAACTGCCAGCTATTTACTTCAGGCTCAGAATATGCTTCCAAAAATAATCTTAAAATCTGTTAGCTAGACAAATACCTCCAATGTGTATATGCTCCTTTTCAGAAACTTAATTTGTTATGAGTTTCTGTAAACTGACATAAATACACTTTGAAGGAGTTGGTCATTTCAAACCAGGATCCCACTTTTTACACCGTGTCAAAATAAGAGCTGAAACTTTTGGCAAACATCTCCAGAACATCTTAAAACCAGACTTTTAGTTCAACTTACAATATCAATACTAAACGTGTCGAAAATCAGTTATAACGTAAACGTAAAAGGCAATGACATTTCCACCAAACTAAGTTTTTAGGTGTATTCTTATGTTTCAGTCCCATGTTGCCAAATGAGATGGGGTTTTAAAAGGCAACGTGTCAGAAAGATTTCAATGTTTATCAATTTGGACATCTTGTAATAAGCTCAATGCTTTCCAACAATCCAAATTAGTAAACGTGAAAGAAAAATCAAAGTAATTTTTCCTTTCCAAGTTGAACTGTTGTACTACAAAGGTTTATGAGTCATTTCTTTCTCGCACAAGATCATCCCAACGAGGATCCATTTCGGTGGTGGCAACTCGAAACAGTGCTTGGAGATGCTCGTCCGTCAGTGGCTGGCTCAGTGTGTGCTGGTTTCGAGTTAAATATGAAAAAGCCTTATCACAGATTTGGTTACTGTCAAACAAGGACGCCACCTTATAGGCAACCCCTTTGATAATGGGGTAAGCGTCACCAGACAACCCAGCATAAAACTGTCCCAAGTCTTTGACTCTGTATTCATTCCACAGGTCAGTGTTCGCCTGGAGTTTTGTCAGCTCCACTCGCACTGAAATAGGCGCATATTCAGGCTTAAAGCTAAACGGATTTGCAAAGAGTTCTAAGTCCTTTTTAATGAACCTAAGGTCCTTGAAATGTCTCTCAAAATCTTTCTGTAGGCGGGAGATCACCATCTGATACCTGTCGGGATCAAATATTTTCTGATCTTCCTTAAACTGCTGTTTAAGTTCATCAACGATTATGCTGAAGGCAGGAAAGTCTGCTAGATTGACTTCCTCCATGTGTCTCTGAAGTGAACTCAGCTTACCCTCAAAGGTACAGATTCGTTCAAAGGCGGCGGCGGCAAAGACCTTACTGATCTGCAGTTCTTCACTGATCTCTCGAAGATAATCCATAATATCTACCAAGAAGCCAAAATCACAGAGCCACTGCTTGTCTGAGAAGTGGACTGTTGTGGCTCCCACAGAAACCAAGAAAGCCTCTATTTCTTTTCTTAGTGAAAATATTAGTTTTAACGTCTTGCCTCTTCTCAGCCAGTTGTTCAAACACCGTCCATTAACCCTTTCGCCGTGCTCTGATTCAGATTCAGTTAGTAAAGGCTGAAACTCTGGTCGTCTAACACCTCGGGTCTTAATCATAACTACCCACTCAGATATGGTATTTATGATCTGATTAATATCAACATCGTAAGAACTCAACAGTTCCAAGTGCAGAAATCCCGAATAGTGGATAACGTTCCAACAGTTGGGGCTCACGGCCTTTTCTCTCATGTAAGAGACCAGTCCCGAGTTCTCGCCAATCATCCTTAGAGTGTGGGTCGTGGTCAGCCCAACCATTCGCTGTAAGCTGAGTCCTGCTGTCTGCAGGGCCTCCAGAATTGCCGACATGAGGGCCCCGACACTGAAGTGATGAGTCAGGTTGACAATCGTCAGAAGATCTTCCTGAACCTCCAGGTCGCGGCCGACGCCACGGATGAAGACCAGGAGGTAGTTCTCATAGGCCACAAAAGCCTGGTCATCCAAAGCGAGGGAATAGGCCTTGAAGTCCCTGGCTCGGTTAAACAGCTGGCTGCGGAGATTGCTGTCAATGCTCAGAATCCTCTGCCGCGTGATCTCCGGCGATAAATCAATGCCTTCCAGGACGCCGACGTGATCCGGCAGCACCTCCCTCAGCAACACCTCCATGCACTGGTGTACGAAGTCTCCCTCACCCCAGCCGCGACCCTTCAAGGCCAAGAAGCGACAGAGGCCGAGGCCTGCCCGCGTCGCTCTCTCCTCCGGAGTGAGCACGGCCGCGAGGGACATGTCGCCCTGACGCAGCCGCTCCACCAGGGCCGCGCGCTCCTCGTCCCCTACGAACCGTTCGTAGAATTCGTGTTCGGCCTCGTAGTGGCGCCTCACGTCGCGTTCCCGGGTCGAGGCGACCAGGCGGCGACACACCAGGCACAGGGCCCCGTCGCCCTCCGCAGGCTCCACCACCAAGTAACGCTGGGTCCACTCGGGCCGGAACACTAGAGCCTCGTCGACTTCCATTCTGATCCTCTTGGGCGTCATCCACATTCTGCGGGAGGCGACACGATCACGCCGAGCTCCGAGGCCGCAGCAAACGGGGAGGAGCCCGCCGAGCGCCAAGCACCCCCTGGGGTCTGCGCCAGATCACCCGAGCAGGGGCGCATCAGCCTCCGCCAGGGCACCTCCGTTCCTATTGGCTGGAGATTTCGTATTCCCTTAGCTCTCGGGAATGAACCAATAGGAAGAGCGGACCGTGAACTTTGCCGCGCAAGCGCGTGGTCTTCTAGCCCAGTGGGCGGCCTCTGTTGGGGGCGGGACAGGGACCCAGGAACTGACGTGTAGAAAAGCAACTTGACTGGCATTCGTGCTGCCCAATCATCACTTGCCGCTGGGAAGGCCGTCAGGACGGCGTCGGCCGAAGCAGAAGGAAGAACGTGAAGGTGAGGAGCCAGAGTGATTGGCTGACGGCGAGCTGTGGCGCCGACATGGCTTTTGTAGCGGGAGTTATTCGGCGTCTGGACGAGACGGTAGTGAACCGCATAGCGGCAGGGGAAGTTATCCAGCGGCCGGCTAATGCTATCAAAGAGATGCTTGAAAACTGGTACGGAGGGAGCGGAGCCGAGTTCCCCGAAGGCGACACGGGACGGGACGGGACGGGCCGACCACTGCTGCGGTCTGCCACCCGGGGCTGCGCTGGGCACGGGGACCCTGAGCGCGGCTGGCAGGGGTCCTCACGGCTTCCACGAGACCCGTTTGGGTCGCAAGTAGAGGAAGCAGGCGTGATACGGATTTAATGGTACCTTGCCGAAGGAAGCTGCTTAGCTTCACATCGCGTTCGCAAAAGATTCGCAACTGAAGATGTGTGAAATTCTAGGGTGGAGAGAGAAACAGGCCTCAGAGCACGCCGTGTTTATCATTCGTTCAATCCCTACACATCCAAGGCACAGTTCCTTTTGAGTTTTGTTCAAAATTATTGGTGTTTTAGGTCAGGTCAGTGGACATGGGGCTTTTTTCTGATTCTCCTGTTGTCAAATCAATGACCCCAGTTAGTGATCTAGGAAGAAGCATTTGTTGCTCATGAAACTTAGACCCGTCCATCACCTTGTGGAGAGGAGAGGTTAAAAATGTGGACAGAACGGTATACTTCAAAATAGACACACCATCAAATAGGTTCAAAAAGGACTCCCATAGAGTATACATAAAGATTGTCAGAGCCTTTGTGTTAATATCAGTTGATGTCAGTGAAGCCCATACTTTGTTACAATAAAGAGAAAAGGTTTCTCCAGTGAGGACTAGCAGTCTTGTAGAAGCTCACTGAAAACAAACCATTCAGAGCATTGGTACTGCGAGAGGGAGAAATGAAAAGAGGTAAGAGGTAACTGGCCCAAGTTATCCTGATGAATGAACTATTCTACATACAGCAGTCTATTTCTGTACTAAATCCAACACCCCCAGGCTCTCTGCGGCCAGTTAGTGTACTCTGCCTGAATACTGTAAACTAAAACTAAGCTTAAAAATAGCATAGCTTATATTCAAGCAGAGATTTTGCATGGATTCTAGTTAAGGACTTTTTAAATATTTAAGGCTTTTGGTACAGGGGCGCCAAGAAAAGTTTATCATTGAAGTAACTTTTTTTTTTCAATGCAGAATTTTTCATGAGAGAAATTGATAACTTACCCTTTTCATGGAGTCCCAGGCCAAATTTGTTTTCTGTGTTAGATATTAACTTCTTCCTTTTTACGATGATTTCCCCTTTTAGCTTAATTAATTTGGTTTACTGCTTTGTCTGTGTGATGGAGATGGTATGTACAGCACACTTGTGGAGGTCAGAAGAGAACTTTGAGGAGCTGATTCTCTTCTTCCACCTTGTGGGTCCTAGGGATTGAACTCAGGTCATCTCATTAGTGGCAGGTGCCTTTACCCCCTCAGATATTTTCTGTGAATGGGTGCTTTGCTGGTACATGTCTATGCACCATGTGCATGCAGTGCCCGTAGAGGCCTAAAGATGGTCCTGAGCCACCATGTCGGGGCTGGGAGCTGAACTCTGGTCCTCTGGAAAAGCAGCCAGTGCTCTTAACTACTGAACTATCTCTCTAGTTAAACCCTCTTTTTTTGTTTTTTGTTGTTTTTTTTTTTTATTTTCTTGAGACAGGGTTTCTCTGTGTAGCAGCCCTGGCTGTCCTAAAACTCACCTTGTAGACCAGGCTGGCCTTGAACTCACAGAGCCCCGTCTGCTTCCGCCCCCCCCCCACTGCAGTTTTTCTTTGCTTCATCATGAGTGTGTTTTCTTGAAAATGTAAGAGTAGAAGAAAACATCATTTTTAAATATTATTACAGTAAAATTAGTTGAAAAGAGTAAGAAACAACTGTACTAAAAGGTCTTTCCTACAGGAACAGAAGTGTGGCTCTGCACTTAATGGCTTTTGTAGTATATGTTCATACAGCACCCACATTGAGCTGTCAGACAGAGAGACAACATGTCAAACACTCTGTTTGGAATTTGTTATTATAGTATGTGTATAAAAGTAGTTGCAACTGACAAAATATTTTTTCTGATTGCCAGTTTAGATGCAAAATCTACAAATATTCAAGTGATTGTTAAAGAAGGAGGACTGAAGCTAATTCAGATCCAGGACAATGGCACTGGAATCAGGGTAAGGAAAGCCTGGGGAAACTGGGTTTGTGTGCTTCATGCCAAACCTCTAGGAAAATACACGACCTCTCCCTAGCCTGCTGACTTAGTATTTTGCAGAAAGTATTTTTGATGTAAAGCTTGAACATTAACAATAATTATATATCAAGTTTCTATTGTGTATTAGACTTTGTTCAGGAGATATATCAGTAAATAAAATGGACAAAAATTCTTTGTTTTCTGTCCTGGTTATGGGAGTCAGTAAATAGTGACTAGTATATCAGATGGCATACAGCATGGAACAGAAGGTAAAAGCTGGGAGGAAGATAGCATCAGAGAATGGGAAAAGATGCAGTCTCCATTTATTGGTGATTCAGAGAGGTTTTAATATGGATGTGAAATTTATAGAGAAAACCAATGGAGATCAAGAAACAAGTTATGAAACTGTTGAAAGGATGAATTTCCTGTGCAGAGAGAACAATAAAGACAAAAATGATGAAGCTGAAATATGTCTGAACTTGGTAAGGAAACCAGTGTATCTCCAACAGGGAGAACAAGAGAAGGGTAATAAGGCATGAGGCCTAGGAGGAAACATGTTAGATCTTCTGGCCATAGCTTTGTTGACAACTATGGTGAAATATGACCCAAGGATTTTAAGCAAAGCGGTTCATGATATGGTGATGAGTTTTATTTAAAAATCTTTGAATGGGCTCAGAGTGATGGCTCAGTGATTAGGAGCACTTCCCACACTTGCAGAGGACCCAGGTTCTGTTCTCAGCACCCATATCATGTGTCTCAACAGCTAGAATGCCAGTTTCAGAGGGTCCAGTGGCCTCTGAGGGCACCTCATGAATGTGGTACACATACAATCAGGCACACACACATACACGTAAAAAAAAATTAAAAAATTAAAAGAGACTTTTGGAAACAAGTTACTGAAGGACCATGTAAAGGCAATGAGAAGACTTGTAGGAACCCAGGAATGGGTTACAGTGTTGTGGACCAGTCTGATTGTGTTTGAGATGTAAGGCCAGTGAGATTACTGAGTTAATTCTGAAGGCAGACCTCTCAGAACTTGCTGGTGTGGGATATATAGGCATAATTGAGTAAGAGTTGTCAGTTATCAGAATAGGAAAGACTATAGAAGAAAGGCTTGAAGGGAAGACAAGCAGTTCATTTGGGAGCCTGTTAAAGTGCCCCTAAAGGGGTCTGTATCTCTATGAACACAATGGAGAGGACTGCAGATAAAAATTTCAAACTTTGCATATTTTGATATATTAAAAGCTATAAGATTCATGAAAAGATGTTCAGAGGTAGCCATTACAGAAATGCATAACCAAGCTGTGATGAGATACTATTTCATATTTGTTAATATGATCACTGTCAAATAAAATTATATAGATTGTTAGAAGGTAGAAAATTCAGTCTCTGTGCATTGTTAGTAGAAATGTAAAATAGTGTATCAACTGTGAAAAGTGATGTGGTGTTTCCTCAGAATTACAGTCACTGTTTCTACTTCCGTGCATATGCATATAAGTGAAAGCAGGGACACAGGTAGATTTGTATGGGTTTATTCATAGCATTATTTACAGCAGACCCAAGGTACAATGGACTCATGTCCATCAGATGAACGGATAAACTGTGATACACATCCACACAGTAGAAGAGTATTCAGCCTTAGATAGGCATGAAATTCTGACATGCTTTAACAGGGATAACCTTGGAAGACAGTATACTAAGTGAAATAAATCAATCTCAAAAATTGAAAGGATTGAACAATTCCTATTCTTTGAGGTTTCTAGAGAAGTCACTCAGAGAGACAGAATGTGGGATGGTGATTGCCAGGGATTGGAGAATGGGAAGAATGAAAGTTATTGTTAAACAGCTTAAGAAAAATGATGAAGTTCTGGACGTGGATGGTTGTATATTCTTTCTTGTTAGATTTATATAAATTTAACTAATGTAAGTATGTACTTAATGTACTGAACTATACACTTAGAAGTGATTAAAATAAAAAGGTTTTTTAAGATTGCCTGTCTCTCTCTCTCTCTCTCTCTCTCTCTCTCTCTCTCTCTCTCTCTCTCTCGTGTGTGTGTGTGTGTGTGTGTGTGTGTGTGTGTGTGCTTGGTATAGACACTGCCTGTGAGTGCTAGTGTCTAAAAAGGCCAGAAGAGGTTATTGGACTTCCTGGAGCTAGAGTTAGAAGTAGCTATGAGCCACCTGGTGTGGGTACTCTTACCACAATGAACTATCTCTCCAGCCCTTGTTTATGGCTTTTGAGGCATGGTCTCTTGTGACTTAGACTAACCTTGATTACACTGTATAGTTATGGGTGACCGTAATTAAATTCTTGTCCCTCCTACTTCTACCTCCAAAGTGCTAGAATTTCAAATGTGTGCCACCACACCCAGCTAAAATGAAAATTTTGTTGTATGTATTTTTATTTTACTACAATTTTCCTGTACTACAAGTTTTTTACTACAAGTTTCCTGTATACTGTACACTGTACAATTTTACTACAAGTTTCCTGTACACTGAAAATAAAGATTTGTTTTTTAATTTATAAAGAAAATGGAATTTGGATATGATGTCATATGCATAGAATTCCAGCACTTAAGAGGTCACTGTCGGAGAAGTATCCTTGGCTATACAGTGACACCCTGTCTCTAGAAGGAGACAGACATGAGTGAGCATAGGTAGAGAAGCAGTGTAAGGGTGGAGTCCCAGTGTTAGGAGGTTGGAACTACATGGCACTGAGAAGGATCAGCCTAGTGAAGAAGGTAAAAATCCAGGTCCAGTGGTAGTTCAGGTGCCATAAGGAAGTTAGTACTCGTGTAAACCTCTTCTGAGAACTTCTTCTCAGATTAAAGCAATAAAATGAGACTCCAGAAAGATTTGGGAAAGTGAGAGAGATAATTATTTACTCCTTTTCCCCTCTCAATCCTGTAGAAGGAAGATCTGGATATTGTGTGCGAGAGGTTCACCACGAGTAAACTGCAGACTTTTGAAGATTTAGCCAGCATTTCTACCTATGGCTTTCGGGGTGAGGTAAGCTAAGGCTTGAAGAAATGTATAGAAATGCCCTCCCGTGATAACATTATCATTTCTCAACAGAAGCAAATGAAATTTAATACTTTTTATTGTTAAATACAAATAAATTTTAACAGATCTAGCTTTCCAGGACAGAAAATTTTTCAAAAATACTTGATATACTATTTTATCTACAGAGACACTGAACATCATGTGTCTCTTTATAGAAGTCCCTAATATCATCTATGAAATTTTATCAGAAAATCAAATGTGAATCTGACCAACATTTTCATCTGCATATCAGTGTATGGAAAGTATAGGGCCGTGTGTGAATGACAGTGTAAACTATACAGGGTTAGAAAATTACACACAATAGACTCAACTGGCAGACTGCACAGGAAAACTAAAAGACATTTGTAGGGCCTGAGGAGCCACCTCATTTGATCTCCCTCCCTCTCTCCTTCCCTCTCTCTGTCTTTCTCTTTCAAATAAGGTCTCACTATCTCAGAAGAGGCAGACCTGACTGTCCTGTAACTCACAAGGTTCTGCCTGCTTCTGTCTCCCCAGTACCCCCACACTTACACGTCATTGACTTTTCATAGTATCCTATCTATATCCTAATTTGAGAAAATGCTGATTTTTTTTTTTCAGGCCCACTTTCTTCCTGAAATTACATGGGATTGTCTCCTATGAACAGGTCTTGCCTTACTTACATGGGTCTCAAAGTTATTTATATTTTAAGTCTGCTTTATTCTTTGAACTATGTCTTCTATAGCCCTGGTTGGTCTTGAACTTTTTATGTAGCTGAGGCTGGTCTTAAGCTCCTTATCTTCCTGCCTTTATGTCCAAAATACTGGGATTACAAGCTGCACTACCACACCCAGCTCAAGTTTGTCAGTGTTGAAGATTTGATAAACCAGGCTGGGTACAGTGGTACATGCTATGATACTGGTACTTGGGAGGCAGAGACGGGACAATTGAGAGTTTGAAACCAGCCCGACTACAAAGCGGGCGGGGTGGGGGGGAGGAGTATAGATTACAACCTGGGGAAACCTGGGGATGACCAAGTAATCTCCGAGCCTGAAGCATATTCCCTTTTTTGTTCATTTGTTTTTGAGATGGGGTCAGGCTCCTTTGCTGATCTCAACTCCTGGGTTCAGGTGATCTTCCTGCCTCAGCTGCCCAAGGAGTGCCATGTTCCTTTTAATGAATTGAAACTGCCTCAGGTGTGTGGATGTTGTTGCATAGACCCATTGTAGCAATTTTAAATTCACATTTCTAAAAGTATAATTGTTTCTATAAGGCAGTTTTGAGAGATCCTGTGTTTTCTTTCTGAAGGCCCATTTTTTAATTTCTTGGAAGATACATCACTAAAAATATGTTAAATGCGTTTGCTACCATTTGGAACTGAAGTGTTCCCTAGAGACCCATGTCCTGAAAGCTTGGTCCCCAGTTTATTGTTATTGGGATATTATTGAAGCTAAGTGTGGGGAATAGTAAAACCCCTTCCTGTTCCTTTTCTCTTTGACCTCTGTGGATGTTTGGTGTGAGTCACTTTGTTCGCCATGAACTCCATACCATGATGAATTTCTTCAGCACAGGACCAAAGCATCAGGACCTACTGACCATCAGATGAGTCCTCTAAAACATGAGCTGAGAGAAGCCTTTTGTCTATAAATTGATCGTCTCATGTATTGTTACAGTAATGGGATACTGTCCAGCACAGTCCCTGTGTACTACCACGAGATACAGTTGCTGTTAACACAGGAAGTGTTGGTGTGATTCCTTTGGAGTTTTAATATATGCTTCCCCTTGTTTTAGTGATTACCCTATGAATTAGATTTTATTGCTTTTTCTTTTTTCTTTTTTTTTCTTTTTTGTTTTGGTTTTGGTTTTTCGAGGCAGGGTTTCTCTGTAGCTTTGGAGCCTGTCCTGGAACTAGCTCTTGTAGACCAGGCTGGCCTTGAACTCAGAGAGATCTGCCTGTCTGCCTCCCAAGTGCTGGGATTAAAGGTATGTTCCACCATCACCTGACTTTATCTCTTTTTCTTAAAACATCGTCAAATTGTTCGTTGTTGCTTCGTTAATGCAGATCAAAAGAGGCAAGTTAGATAAGCTTTGCCTTTGATGAAGCAACAGTGAGTTTTCCTTTCATCATCTTCCCCCCAGGCTTTGGCGAGTATAAGCCATGTGGCTCACGTTACTATTACAACCAAAACAGCTGATGGAAAATGTGCATACAGGTATGTGATGATGACTTCTGTGAGGCATTTGGTCTCAGTGTGACCCTCCTTCCAATGTGTTATTTTGTTGTTGTTGTTGTTAAGATATTTGTTTTCTTCCCTTCCTAGGGATAAATTGTTCATCCACGGGGATGATCACGAGATGATACTCTTACTTCATGGGGTCTTTTTACATTTTAGATTCATTTATTTTATGTGTGGACATTTTGACTGCATACATGTCTGTGCACTAGGTGTATGTATGGTACCTTTGGAGGCCAGAAGACGGGGTTGGGTCTCTGGGACTGGAGTTACAGATAATTATAGACTGCCATGTGAATTCTGGGAATTGAATACAGGTCCTTTGGAAGTTTCCAGGTCATGAGATCTGCCCTGTAAAGGGAAACCCCTTTCTGCTTATTTTCTCTTTGGCCTCTTGTGCTCTACTGGAAGATCAGCCAGTGCTTTTAACAGTGGAGCCATCTCTCTAGCCCCACTTTGTGGCTACTTAAGAGGTAAATTGTGCCAGGCAGTGGTGGCGCATGCCTTTAATCCCAATACTTGGGAGGCAGAGGCAGGCGGATCTCTGAGTTCAAAGCCAGCCTGGTCTACAGAGGGGGGTCCCTGGACAACCAGAGCTACACAGAGAGATCCTGTCTTGAAGCGCCCCCCCCAAAAAAAGAAAGAGAAATAAGTTGATAAACTATAACATATTACAAGCACCAAGGAAGATGTCTATTGCACATTGGTTTTTTAACACCAAGGGAGGTGTCTATTGTACACAGGTTTTCTAAGCAAATAGTAGTTGCTTAGTGTTAGTTCTGCCGTTTTGCCCTTTAGTGGGGTAGCACTTTGGGCTGATTATAGGTCTGCGGCTGGGTTGCTGAAGACTGAACATTCATTTGCTGACTCCTGTGTTTCTGGTTCCCTTCAGCCTGTACCTAAGTGATCTGGCTGCTGGCTGTTGTGCCAGCAGTTTCCAGAAGCTCAAAATGGTCCTGGAACAGAACAAAAATGGAGTTCAAGAAATCAAAATCATGCTCTTGTTTTTGTAAGCACTGGCTGCCACTGGCTGAAGACTAGTAATAGTACCTAATGACTGCAGAAAGAAAGAAAAGCAACAAGAAAATACATTTTAAGCATACAAGTTGTTTGTAAATTAAAATAGGAAATTCTGGGTCCTTTATCTCCTTCAGCAGACTAATGTGTGATGTAATAGACAGTGCTTCAGAGTATGCAAGGCTGATGTTAGGGGTCTTGATTCTATGTGAATTTGGATGGACTGGCTGGAATGTTATAAACCAGAGAGACAATTGTGAGTTAAGTTTTTTGTAAATAGCTTGAGGTACCTGTTTCATGACCTCTGGTTTTGTGTTATGCCCTATCTGGGGTTTCTACTGGCTCCCTTCTGAGGCAGGATGAAATCCAGAGGTATCGTTTTGACTCCCGGTGCCTTCCTGTGCTCGATAGTTTTATATCAACTTGATACAAGCTAGTCACTTGAGAAGAGGGAGCCTCAACTAAGAAAATGCCTCGAGGGCTGGAGAGATGGCTCAACAGTTAAGAGCACTGGCTGCTCTTCCAAAGGATCCCGGTTCAGTTCCCAGCACCCACACGGCAGCTCAGGACTATCTGTAACTCCATTTCCAGGGGATCCGGCATCTTTACACAGACATACATGCAGGCAAAACACCAATGCACATAAAATTAAAGTAAGATAAAATAAAATGCATCTATAAGATCTGCTTTAAAATAAAATCCAATTAGCAGTATATAATATGGCTATGTTATAATGTATTGATATAATTTTCATTTTTAAATGAAATGTAATATGGACCAAATCCAGGTAATAGACACAATTATGAAAGATTAGAAAGTGCATTGTTTTACTAGTTCTGTCATGGGTTTTGTGTTGGGTGGTGGATAAGTATGTAAATAAAGTATATTTCATATTGAAGGTATAAATTTAATTTGAAGCTCCACAGATTAATTTCTCAATGTCTATTCTAACTGTATAGAAATTCATTGAGCTATATAGGCTTTGGGCCTGTTAATTTTGGTGTATGAGGTTTTATTTATTTGCAAGCTTTTTTTTTAAATAATGAAGTTCGTCTTTTAAATGTGAAGTGTTAATGTATTGTTTCATGTAGTTTAGGAACTTTCAAGGTATTTCTAGTGTCAGGGTTACAGATATATGCTGCAATGTGTATATTACGGTTTTTGTTTTCATGCTTTGGCTAAGCATCCTGTTAGATACTAATAATGTTTTTTGACTAGAGCAAGTTACTCAGATGGAAAGCTGAAAGCCCCTCCTAAGCCTTGTGCAGGCAACCAGGGTACCCAGATTACGGTAAGAATGTCATATCAGAATAAAACTTGGGACACACAACTTAGTAGGGATGCTGAAGTAAAAGTAAAATGGGCTCTGAGTTCCTGGTGTAAAAATCAGATAAATTTTGACTTGTAATAGAAGCCCCAAGATACCTAAGCTTCTAAGTAAGAAAAATGATTATTGGGTTTTATGGCATGGCAGCCTGCCTGCCATCTTGTCTTTTGGAAGGGGCTGGGATGTAAAAATCAGTGGCAGAGCAGTTGGCATGAGAAATCATTACGGTTGACTAGAAGACCTGGGTCGGACTCCCAGACTCACCTTTCAGTGCTCGTGTGTTCACAGGCAGGTCACTAACATCTCAGAGTTCAGTTTCCAGTGTCTCCAGCAGAGCAGAGGATTTCTGCTCGGCTGCCTCAGGGCCATGGGTGGGTCATGAGTGTTGTGAGTCAAAAGCCTTCTAGTATCTCAGTGTCTTTCCAGTCTGGGATCCCATGGGCACCTCCCTGTCATCTTACATGTCTCTGTCCCTTCACTCCTGACCCCAGCTGTAGCACATCTCAAGTCCTGAGCATGATGGACAGGTAGGAGACAGAAGCAAGCATGTGCTTCAAAGTGCTGTGTAGTGGCATTTCAATTGTATTTTAATAAATAAAGACTGCCTGAAAATCTGAAAGTGAAACAGTCCCACTGGTCAGCCCTACAGACCAGGTTATGGTAACACACACCTTTATTCCTAGTAGCCTCAATGACACGCGCCTTTAATCCCAATAGCCACACTAGTTACCATAGAAATCGGGTGGTGCATGCCTTAAATCACGGTGGTCCATGCCTTAATCCCAGCCCTAGAGAGTATTATAAAACAGGAGGAAACCGTTGTCAACACGCAGTCTCATTCTGAGATTCCAGGAGGCAGGATCGCCATTTCAGGCTGAGGTCAAGGTAAGAGCCAGTGGCTGGCTGTTTTGCTTTTTAGGTCTTCAGGTTGTCTTTATTTATTAAAATACAATTGAAATGCCACTATGGTGCTGGCTAGGGGTCCTTAGCTGCACACATAGGGTGATTGTTGAGAACTCCAAATTATCTCCAGAGTTTTATAATTTTCTTTAGTTTGAAAAATATCTCTGAATGCCATGTAATATAGTAATTGATTGTAGCGTTACACTCATGTCTTACCAAATTATCTACTCTCTTGAACATGACAATAATTTTAAATGTCCTCATATTTTTAGTCCTTTATACTTTTAACAAACAGCATGCCATAGAGCCATCCCCCATTATCTGTTTGAGAAGTGAGTGAATGTGGGATACAGGAAAAATACCCTTTAACTCCTTTGTTGATGCTTTCTTATCTCCCCTGCTCCTAATCAGGACTTAGAACAGTGCTGTTGTTAATGTTCCTGGATTCACTAACTTGAGATCCAGCTTTAGGTAGCAAAGCTTTCCATGTACGTCCATGAACTTACAAGACAACTGGATCTCTCTTCAGGTGGAGGACCTTTTTTACAACATAATGACGAGGAGGAAAGCATTGAAAAATCCAAGTGAAGAATATGGGAAAATTTTGGAAGTTGTTGGCAGGTACTGTCCAGAATCTGGGAGTGAGTCCGTGAGCTCTTTCATGAAAAGAACATGCCCCAGTGCTTGCAAATTAAGCTAGGTGCAGACAACAAAACTTACCTGTGTGCTACTCTGGTCCCAGTTTGCTCATCAGTCCTAAGTCTTGACCCATCTTGTGAGGGGTACAGTTGGTCTCCTTTGGTAGGTTCTTTGCTGGCAGATGAAGCAAACTGATCTTAGCTACCTTGACTCAAAAAGAAATCATTTGACAGATGGTCCTCCTGTTCTCCTCTGCTTCTCCTTTGAAGTTCTGTCCCGGACAGTGCTATGATTGGCATTACTGGGATCCATGGTTTTATACCCACAGCTCTGGGAAAACTTGTTGGTTGGCAGTCTTTACTTAGTATGCCTCGGGAAAGATGAGTTTAAAGGAGTTTCCCAAAGCAACTTGGAGGCTGTTGACAGGAGAAGGGTCTCAGGGCACCTAAAAGCAGAATTATGTGTTGATAAAGCTAATATATTGGCACAAGTGGCTGCAGCATGGGTTCAATACCAAGTGTCTTTGAATCTTAATAGTGGTTTGTGTCAACTGTCTTTTAGTATTTATAAAATATATTTGTCCAATCGGGAAGAGGTTCATGTATTAGGTCTCCTCACTTCCACTAGTACAATTGTATAAATCAGTGTCAAAAATGTTCTCAGTGACTCTTTTGGTTCTAAGTGTGGTAAGGTGGAAAACTGTACTTAATAGACGCATTCCCACTGTTCTCAGCGGGGTTGGTGGACAGAGGCATGATGAAATCATCTTCACAGAACCTGTGGGTACTGGAGCAGGACCAGCTGAGGAAAGAGTAAGGGAGCCAATCATGAAAATAATCCTGTAGGTTCAGACTGGGCCACGATCCAGTCAGCTGCCTCTAACATTCTGTGTCATAGTTGGCAGTGTTGTCTCCATGAGTCTCTGTTGTTTTGTTTTCTTGTAGATAATATAGGTTATACCAAGATATTTTAATTGTATATATCTTTGTTTAAATCACCTTTTTCTTATAAATCTACCAATTTAATTAAAAGTAGATCTCTGAATGTATTATGTATTTGACTATCCTCTACTTAGCTTTTGCCTTTTCTTTTCCAGATATTCAATACACAATTCAGGCATTAGTTTCTCAGTTAAAAAAGTAAGTCATGATTTTTTTCAAAAGATACATTTATTTTTGTTTTATATGTACAAATGTTTTACCTGCATGTATTTTTCTGCACCATGTGCATGCCTGGTGCCTACAGAGGCCAGAAGAGGGCATCAGATCCCTTGGAATTGGCGTTGCAGATGGTTGAGAGTGCTGTGTGGACGCTGGAAAAGAATAGTAGCCAGTGTTCTTAATGACTGGTCCATCTCTCTAGTCACTAAATTATGATTTTTGAAGGAAAACAGGAAAGAAACCTAGGACATTTTTAAGAAATATTTCTACTTCTCCGGGCCATTGGATGTCAAGTCACCATGCTGTCTGTTGTTTTTCAGCAAGGTGAGACAGTGGCTGATATCAGAACACTACCCAATGCCACGACTGTGGACAACATTCGCTCCATCTTCGGAAACGCTGTTAGTCGGTATGTGAGTAACCCTCGTATAGTAAAGTCTTTGGAATTCCCTCCCTTGGTTCATCACCCGTTGTGTTGTTCTGAAAGCTGCCAAGGCAGTGGATGCTGCTAGGGCTGGTGTAGTCAGGTGTGCAGGCTTGTTGTTGGGTTTCATGGTGGTTGATGCGGTCACTGTCTCACTGGGAGTCAGTGCTCTCTGGGAGTTTTGCCTCGTGAATGCTGTGCCTATGAATTCTCTTGTTCTTTGCCTTCATTTTCAAAATGTTTATAATTCAGAATTCTCCCACCCTTAATGTTCCTGTTGTAATTTAATTTACTTGTCATTCTGCATTGATTAATTGCCTTTCTTATTTCAAGATTTGTATCAGAAGTTGGGGGTGTAAAGCTGAATGAATTTTCTATTCTTAAAGTCTAGATTTGTAGGTGTTAGCAGCCCGTCATAATCAAAGAAGGACCAAGAGAAGAGTTTGCTTATGAGTTCCTCCTGAGCTCCCCTGTTTGTAAAATCCACCACCACCATCACAGGTTTCTTGCTAGGAATTCACAAAGTCCCAAAGGCCCACGCCATACCCCAGATTATTAAGAGTCTTCCTATGCAGGCGTACATGAGGTGCTCATAGCACATAGCACAGATGGAGTCAACTGGATCTGCCTTGATTTTCCCCAAGGTCTCAAAAGCATTGGAAGTTGTCCTAATACTGAAATTCTACTTCCAAGGACAAACTGTTCATTCTTAGGGCCAAACCAAGGGGACAAGTAGTTTATTTGTCAACATCCTTTTCTTTCTAGTTAAATGTAAATGAGTTAATTTTAAAAACAACCTATATACTCCTAGATCAAATGTAGATCTCTGTATTCTACAGAGTAACTTTTAAGAGCTTTTGACAAGATTTTGAGACTGAACACTAGTCAGTGGAATCCCCAGGGGCTGTAAGAGATTAGAAATTTCCAGAAATAGGTTTCCAAATTGCCCTCCTGAGACATTGGAGGAAGAACGGGTTTGTGGGTCAATGTGTATGTACAGCAATGCAGGCTGCACTCACTATGTCCACCCCAGAACTCAGAGGGCGTGCTGCTGCAGGAAAAGCATCCTTGGTCTGTGCAGCAAAGTGAGTGCTGAACTGTAGTCGGGATACAGCGGTGAACCTGGAGTGATTCTTGCTCTCTCAGTACTCCAGTTGAAAGGAAATGAGATAATTATGCCATCCATTGGCAGGCTGTACTGATGCCCCAAAAGAAAAATAACAGGACAAGAAGGAAAAATCTCTGGAGTCAATGAAGACTGAAGAAGAAGGCTACTAGGAGTTAATAGGTTCATCCTGAAAACTTAGGATGACATAGTATAGTTTTGGAGAGAGACTGACCAGCTCTTGTTTTCCTGTCCTTGCCAATAAGCACTCTTGAAAACCCCATTAGTGCTGTTCAGTATAGTAAAGAGTCAAGTCAGCATAGATGAGTATTAGACTTAAAGCTTTGGGATTTAGTTACCATAAAATTTTAGGCATAGTAATCTTACCAAAAGCAATCTACAGATTCAATGCAATGCCCATCAAAATCCCAGCAAAATTCTTCACAGACCTCCAAAGAACAGTACTCAACTTCATATGGAACAGGAAAAACCCAGGATAGCCAAAACAATCCTGTACAATAAAAGAACTTCTGGAAACACCGCAATCCCTGACTTCAAACTCTACTACAGATCTACAGTACTGAAAACAGCCTGGTATTGGCATAAAAACAGAAGGAGGACCAATGTAACTGAATCGAAGACCCGGATATTAATCCATACACCTTCAAACACCTGATTTTTGACAAAGAAGCAAAAAATATCAAATGGAAAAAAGAAAGCATATTTAACAAATGGTACTGACATATCTGGATATCAACATGAAGAAGAATGAAAATAGATCTATATCTATCACCATGTACAAAACTCAAGTCCAAATGGATCAAAGACCTCAACATAAAGCCAGCCACACTGAACCTCATAGAAGAGAAAGTGGGAAGTACACCTGAACGCATTGGCACAAGAGACCACTTCCTAAATATAACCCCAGTAGCACAGACACTGAAACAATTAATAAATGGGACCTCCTGAAAATGAAAAGCTTTTGTAAACCAAAGGACATGGTCAACAAGACAAAACAACAGCCTACAGAATGGGAAAAGATCTTCACTAACCCCACATCAGACAGAGGTCTGATCTCCAAAATATACAAAGAACTCAAGAAATTGGTCATCAAAAGAACAAATAATCTGGGCTGGAGAGATGGCTCAGAGGTCAAGAGTATTGGCTGCTCTTCCAGAGGTCCTGAGTTCAATTCCCAGCAACCGCATGGTGGCTCACAACCATCTATGATGAAATCTGGTGTCCTCTTCTGGTGTGCAGGCATACATGCAGGTAGAATGCTGTATACATAATAAACAAATCTTTAAAAAAAAAAAAGAAATAATCCAATAAAAAAAATGGAGTACAGACCTAAACAGAGAACTCTCAACAGAGGAATCTAAAATGGCTGAAAGACACTTAAGGAAATGTTCAACATCCTTAGTCATCAGAGAAATGCAAATCAAAATAACTCTGAGATTCTATCTTACACCTGTAAGAATGGCCAAGATCAAAAACACTGATGACAACTTATGCTGTAGAGGTTGTGGGGTAAAGGGAACACTCCTGCATTGCTGGTGGGAATGCAATCTGGTACAGCCCCTTTGGATATCAGTGTGGCGATTTCTCAGAAAATTAGGAAACAACCTTCCTTCAAGACCCAGCAATACCACTTTAGGGTATACATCCAAAGGATGCTCAATGGTGCCACAAAGACATGTGCTCAACTATGTTTATAGCAGCTTTGTTTGTCATAGCCAGAACCTGGAAACAACCTAAATTCCTTCCCAACTGAAGAATGGATAAGGAAAATGTGGTACATTTACACAATGGAGTACTACACAGCAGAAAAAAATAATGACATCTTAAATTTTGCAGGAAAATGGATGGAGCTAGAAAACATCATTTTAAGTGAGGTAACCCCAGACCCAGAAAGACAGTTAACATATGTACTCACTCATAAGTGGGTTTTAAACATAAAGCAAAGAAAACCAGTCCACAAATCACAATCCCAGAGAACCTAGACAACAATGAGGACCCTAAGAGAGACATACATAGATCTAATCTACATGGGAAGTAGAGAAAGACAAGATCTCCTGAGTAAATTGGGAGCATGGGGACCTTGGAAGAGGGGAGAGGCAGGGAGGGGAGCAGAGAAAAATATAGAGCTCAATAAAAATCAATAAAATAAATTTCAGGCATAGTAAGGATTCAGAGCTTAGACTCATTTTACTTCCCAGCAGTGATAGTAGTGCTCAGCACTCAACACAAACACTTGAAAACACTGAGTAGGTAGACAGATGGTGTGTACTCTCAGGACCTCAGCACTCAACACAAACACTTGAAAACACTGAGTAGGTAGACAGATGGTGTGTACTCTCAGGACCTCAGCACTCAACACAAACACTTGAAAACACTGAGTAGGTAGAC